>JABUQX010025597.1:12500-35376 GCA_015478945.1 Trachelipus rathkii
CTTTTTATGGAATTTATTTGTGATTTGCTAAAATCCGTTCTCTATAAAAATATTCCTGCAGTCAAGTCTTCTGATTGAATATTTTTTGTAGTAAAGTATGGGTGTTTTAATAATTCTTCGAGGGTTTCGATTTGTTCCCACTGACTGTCGCTAAAGTTCAGGAAAGTACCGCAGCCATCATACTACTACCATAATCTTTTAGTTGCAGAAGCCTTTAAAGCATAAGACAAGACATGTACTTCCCATCTTGTCTCTTGACCTAAGATTGCCACTTTTGCAGCTTGATTCTTTAGAACTTCCATTAATTTTGGGGTACGTGCTGCTTTTGCTATTTTTCTCGCCCTGCTTATAAGATTTGCTCTAACTGTAAAGTATGAACTCCACATCTCATGTGTGCAATGTTAACGTTATCGGAACATAGTCTTTTCATAGTTTTATCAAGTTCATTCTGAAAACAACTATTACTTCTTCGTTTTAACATTCAATAAAATCAGTATCACATTTACCAATTTCCTATTCCTCACCCTCATTGTCCTTATTTAATTTTTCAATCGTACTGATCATGTTTGATGCGTTATCCGTAACTAAGCTAATTACTTGTCTCTTGTTATTTCAAATTCTTTTAAGATGTCAGTAACAAATTCTTGGATATATTCGCTGAAATGTTGAGATTTGGTTTCTTTTACTGCTAGTGTTTTAGAAATATTATTTTTATCTTTAACTATTAACCTTATTTACATAAATATATATATATATATATATATATATATATATATATATATATATATATATATATATATATATATATATATATATATATATATATATATATATATACTATATATATATATATATATATATATATATATATAAAAATTATTGACAAAATAATTTACCTTTGCCCATGTGTAAGTATCCATTAAATGCACAAAGCGTCCCTTTATGCAATTTTAAGCTTATTTTTTTGTTTATTTTTTCTTCTAGAACTATTTTACAAATATTTTTCCAGTCTAAAGGGACTTCCAGTTTCTAAGCCATGTCTCCACACAGTGCTTTAAATCCTGGTTATGCAAAGAAAACTAATGGGTCACTATCTTTAACAACCATTATAATCAATTGTATTTTAAATTTTTCACTTAACATAGAACAAGTTTATGGCAACTGAAAAAGTTTTCACTTTAGTCTGAGTTTTGAAATTAAAGGTTTCTCCTGATTACCTTTAGCTTCACTTTCTTTTTAACAATTGCAGCAATGTCTGAATGATAGCGTTTTAAATGTCGCATTAATTTAAAGGATCCAATAGATGTATTGTGACCCCATGAGTAACTGGTAGACTCTCTTGTGCATGATAGAACTAACTGTTTCCCATCAACTGTGTTAACTATTTCATATTGACAAATGAAAGTATTTTTATCTTTTAGAGTGAGTAATATATTCAAATACATAGAAGTGTTTTCGATTTTGGTTTTAGTTGACATGATTTTTCTAAGGATGTTTAAACTTAAATTATTAAAGTTATCTATAGAAGTATCAAGCCTTTTTATTATTGAATAATAAATATACATAAACAAATTTCTGGAAAAAAGAGAAAATATATATATATATATATATATATATATATATATATATATATATATATATATATATTTATATATATATATATATATATTTATATATTTTATATATATATATATATATATATATATATATATATATATATATATATATATATATATATATATAATATATATACATATATATATATATATATATATATATATATATATAAAGTAAAAAATTTGAAAATTATTTAATTTTGTATTTGCCAGAGCCTGAGCAGCCTCTTTTTTGCGGCTCCGACTCGAGAAAAGAAAGCTCAGCTCCGGCTCAGAGTCCCCTAAAATTTCGCCTCCGACTCCGGCTCGGCTCCAGATCCCCTAAAATTTCGCCTCCGCTCCAGTGCCTCAAAAAACTTTCGCCTCCAGCTCCGGCTCCGGCTCCACCCAAAACCTTGCGGCTCCACGGCTCCGGCTCCCAGCTCCAGCTCTCCTTGAAGCCTCATATATATATATATATATATATAATAATATAATATATATATATATATATATATATATATATATAACTAATAATATCTTCTCTATATATATATATACATATATATATATATATATATATATAATAATAACAATAATAGTAATATATATATATATATAATATACTCTTCTTTAATAATAATAATATATGTATAATATAATAACTATATATATATATATAATAATATATAATATCATAATATATATATATATATACTGGTATATATATTACGGATCCGAATATAAAAGTAACTAGTAACTGGCTACCATACAAAAGTAACGATTTCTTTACGTCCGTTACAAGTAGAAGTGAGCACACAGTCCTCCTATATTTACAGAAAGAGTAACTTCGTTAGCCTTGGACTTGCAGTATTAAGCCTACTATATATATATATATATATATATATATATATATATATATATATATATATATATATATATATATATATATATATATATATATATATATATATATATATATAACCACATATATATACTATATACTATATATATAATATTCATATTCTATTTTAAAAGGATCTTAGTTTTATTAGGAATATGAGCACAAACCCTGAACATCTAAAATTTATTACTTAACGTTTCGAGAAACAGCTGTTCTCATCTTCAGGAAACTATAATGAAATAAAAAAATAAAAATGAAAAGTTTTTTTATGACAAGCTTTGATGTTGAATCTTTGTATACGAACATCCCCAATATTGATGCAATTGAGTTGCTATTAGGAGACATTTTTCTTTTAAATAACTAATTTCATGGCTTAACCAGGTCTGAATTTAAAACTTTACTGACTCTAGCCACGAAAGATACTTATTTCTTTTTTAACAACCGGCTTATACTTAAAAAGATTCTTTAGCTATGGGTTCTCCTCTCAGCTCTCTATTGTCTAATACTTATTTAGCTCATTTTGAGACCACTTGTATTAACAACTGCCCACACAGCCTCAAAATATCTCACTACAAACGGTAAATGTATAATACATTTTTACTCTTCTAGAATAAAGACAATGTTATTTCCTTCCTAAATTATTTCAGCAATCTGTTACAGAACATAAATTTCCCCAGGGAAGACAAATCTGGAAACTCTTTACAATTTTTAGATTTGATAATCACGAGAAGCGCAACAGATTTCTCTAGGCAGGTTTACCGAAAAAAAGACTTTCACAGGTTTGGGTTTGAACTTTTCCAGTTATATTCCGTTGCTGAATAAGTGTAATAGTGCCAAGACGTTTTTGTATAAAGCTTTTCATTTTCCATCTAACTATCCATTAATGCATAGTGAGGTTAAATTTTTGCTGAAATATTTTAAAACTAATTTATACCCTTCTTCATTGACTCAACGTTGAATAAGCTATTTTTTAAACTCCACTCTAAGTAAAAAGAGAACTTGCCACACCTCTCTCAAAAAAAATAAATAAATATTCATAAAAAAAAACACTTAACTAACATCTGCAAGAAAGCTCAAACCAACTCAATATTAAGTTGATTTTCACATCTAATTTGAATGTTGCCTCGTTTATAAATCACAAAGACAAGATTCCAATGTCTCTTTGTTCCTCTTTTATTTACAAGTTCACTCGTGATGGCCACACAGCCGTCTATGTTGCCAGCAAGGTACGCCAACTTGCCGCGAGGATAGACAAGCATCGTGGTAGATCATCCTGTTCTGGCAACCTTTTGTGTACTCCACCTCACTCGAGCATAGGAAAACATTGTCATAATAATAACCACCCCCTAGATCGCTCCCAGTTTCAATAATATCATAAACCAATGAACCACCCGTGTAAAAAAAAAAACAGTATACTCTATAAATTATAAGCGTCCTTTATTGCCAGTTTAAAATCTGTTCTGAATAATGACAGTGGCCAGTTGAGTTTTAAATTTTCTTAACAATTTAAAACATTAAAGTTACAAAATAGCATAGCAGTTAATGGCGAGTTATGTGGGTGGGATAGCATGCAGCTTGTAATCGATAGTGGAATGTATTTGTGGTTTTCATTGATGTGATTTGCACAGTTTTTCATGTTTATGTATCCGTTTCATATTTTGATGTCCCTTTTGTCTTCATGTTTTGTGAAAATTTAGGATGTAAAAATGCTTTATAATGTGTATTATTTTTATTTATATTTTTATCTTTTTTATTTTTTATTTTCTCTATAGTTTCCTGAAGATGAGAACAGCTGATTCTCGAAACGTTGAGTAATAACATTTTAGATGTTCAGGATTTGGTGCTCCTATTCCTAATAAAATTAAGATCCTTTTTACGATAGAATCTTGAATATATATATATATATATATATATATATATATATATATATATATATATATATATATATATATATATATATATATATATATATATATATATATATATATATATATATATATACTATAATATTTATGCATAATAATATATACAATATAATATATAACATATATAATATGTATATAACTATATATAAATATATATAATAATATCTACAATTATAAATAAAAATATGTTAGATATATATGAGATAAATAATATATATATATATATATATATATATATATATATATATATATATATATATATATATATATATATATATCAGCTGTTAACATTCTTTGAAATCTGTATCCTGAAATAATTATTTTACATGTTAAGAAGAAAAGGCGAAATATAATGAAATATTTACTTACATAAAAAAGTGGCATTACTTAATATATAGTAAAAACAATTCCATCATGTACTATATTATATATTTATCATATATATATATATATATATATATATATATATATATATATATATAATATATATATATATATATATATATATATATATATACTCATATATATATGCTATATATATATTTATATATATAATATATATATATATATAATATATATATATATATATATATATATATATATATATATATATATATATATATATATATATATATATATATATTCAGAACGCTTTCTCACATCCTCAGATGAGTGCTCTACACCTTGATGAGTCGTTTGTCCTTCTGTAGATTAGGCATCAAACAATTGGGAGGAGGGGCCACTCCCTCAGCTCTGTTTTAAAGGGGATAGAGTTTTGTATTATCAACACTTCAGCTGTCAATGACCTTCTCCAATCTCATTTTGGATGAAGAGCTGTTGCTTTGCCCTCCTTTTCTTTTCTTTTTTTCCTTTTTTAACACTTTTGTTAGCACTCAGGGTCAAAGCTCTATTCAAAGAGGGGGCATTAACGGGAGAGAAAGACACGATAGAACCACCCAAATTAACCTAACGCAAATATCTTAGGTAGGCATGTGAGAAATCTCGAAAGTGAGGAAATTTAAATACAGAAGGAAAAATAGGTTATTGCAAATAATTCAACAACATAAATGTGACAGAAAAAGAGGTATCACACCGAGCAAACCTAGATTTACCGATCTTCCACAAAATTCTTGCAAGACACGACACCACTTGTAGTTCGAGGTTGTCGCAACGGAAATGGAATGGTAGAGATCAACCCCCCATCAAACATCTGCCGTTGTGGTAACTACAGGAAAGTAATAGAGTGTAAACGTCACAAAGCAGAGATAAGGAGTCAAAAGATTTTGAAAGTCGGAGACGGTTTACTAGACTCAGCCTTATCCAAAATAAGAGTGGAATTGGAGCTACCACCCCTCTCTAGATGTGTGAACAGTATCCATTACTAGAGAGGATCAGACTCTAATACAGTTGAAGTGACTGTACAAAAGAAAAGAATTCTCGTAACCTGAAGAGAACACTCAGCTTCTTTAAAAGTCGCTTTCGCAATCATTGTGATAAGTTGTTCCCATGACAATTTATTGTTTATGTCGAGACTAAAAATACCAATACTGTCAACATATAAGACGATAGAGCCGCCTAAATAAATAAGAAATTTGGGGTTGTGTTTGAGAGCAAAATATGTAAAAGTTGAGATTTTAAAGAGTTAAAGTTCACTAGGTTGACGTTACCCCACATGGAAATCGTATTTGGATCATCCAGAATTGAAACGGAAAGCTGAAGATGAGAAGCAACTTTAGGTGCAAAGGAGAGAACATATTCCAAATAAGTGGAAGAATGAAGAGTTGATTCATCGGCATAAAAATGACTATGGTGTAATAAACGCTGTGAAGGTCATTGGTGAAAAGTGGGAATAGAGCAAGAGATAAAGCTGAAACATTAAGAACACCATATTTGAAAAGGATGGATGAAAGAAGTTCACTCATCACATTAACAACATGAAAGTCATAACATTAACAACTGCCAAAATGGAACGATCAATCGAAATCTAAATTTGGGTGAGCAGAGCAAAGGAAAGGAGTTTGGGGAGCAGCGACTCGTATCATACTCTGTAAAAATCCTTGGAACTGTCTGATGCCATCACACAAGACCCCTCACAACCCCTAAGGGAAGACAGAGTATTACAGGTTAATAGGATAATAAAGTATTTCACCAATTGACCAAAGGCGCCAAAAGCTATACTGATTATCCGAGAGAAGGGAAAGACTCCAAATAATCCAGGAAATGAGAGATAAGTATAAATTCAAAGATCTGAATCATAAAATACCTGGATAATTAATTATTATATTATTATTATTTATTATTATTATTATTATTATTTTTATTATTACAAAGAAGGTCTTGGCTTACCAGTTCAAATCTAAATTAAATATATTCAGAAATGTTTAGTATGCTATTTGCGATTCTGAAAGCGCCAAATCAATTGAGCTTCAATGACGCAAAATGACTTATATAAGAATCCAATATAGTATGTTACTTGAGCCAGAAAGAGTCAGCAAACACCTCTATATTCTGCGCCACAAACATATTACACCAAATGATCTATAATATATATGATTTATATATATTGCTGTATTAGAGGTTATCTCATATATATATAATATGACAATATATATAATCTTGGAATATACAATATAAAAATTGTATACTATATATATAAATATCAATAGATTATTTTATAAATAATTATATAAATACATAAAGATTATATATAATACTAGAAATGAGACCCTAACAAACTCGGTTATATATTTTACCATATGTAACGTGTCATACCCTTCAGATGTGTGATGGGGTGAGACATGCAAAAGTTGTTTCTTATATGAGACAATATATTATATTTCAATAATATGCTGCTATATGGCATTTTTGCTGATGAGTCTTTCGTACGCGCTATTGTGAGCTGGATTGACACTACATTAGACAACCAGCCTGAGAGATTTTGCACGCTACTTTCACCATGATATATAAACTTTGTAAATAATGCATTTAATATTTATGTATGGTACAGTTTACCTACATGCTGAGAGGATTGCGATCGGTTAGACAAACTTTTATAAGAGATCTATTAACGTCAAAAATGAAGGAGTGATTATATTAAACCGTCCTGTTTGACATACTCTTCAGTTTTCAGATTGCTAGAATCGATTAAAGCAATTATTATGGGAGGAGATCGAAGATAGCTGACAATCTCACTCAAGATACTCCACTTCTCCGCAGATATAATACCTCACAGCAAAGAGACGATAACATATTAACATTTATCTTACATTATCTTACCAATATCAAACAAACACAAATATCCTCGTTACAATGCGAAAAAACACGAAATGTGCAAGCTTGCCGTTTTATCATTTACGCTAAAGAAAGAGATGAGTATCGTCACAGAAAGGGTGACTTTATTAACCATTTACTTTTATCATTTAGAAACGTATTCATTCATTGTTGACTATAAATATTTCAAATATGAGTCTAATACAATCCTCTTTAGTAGGGTGCTGCTCATAGAAAGAAACCCCAATCTAGCAAGGCCACTACCCATATAAGAGTTAATGCTTGTAAGTGGCGTTCTCAATAAGCGCTTCCTTCAAAATTGATTTTTATTTGTTTCCGTATTCTTTTCCTGGTTACATTTTTAAGGTAGTGCTTAATTAAATGGTAATAAATATATTTTTTAAGTGGGTGTGTATGTAATGGCGACCTGCGAGAGTCCCCGCCACAGGATAACGCCGACATAAATTTCTCAAAAGAATCCAAGAAACTGAGACTCGATTTTATTGATCTTAATTTGACACAACACGCTGGAGTATGTACAAACAGATGAGTACTATTATTGGAGGACCCAATCTTCCTATGAATTAAAACTAATGGAAGATAAGCCGTTGTCCTCGTTTGGCAGTGGATGCAAAAATCTGTTATCCTTGCAACATGTGGAGAGAACACACTTTTTTGCATGTGAGCCAGAATTTCTCTGAACGGAAAATGGTCCAATAATTCCGTCATTCCATATCCTAACCCACACCATCAATTTACCAGCACCTTGAATCTTTGTCGGACTTATCCAAGTGAGGTTCTAACTCATAAAGTCTCGCATAGTGAGACATATGTTTGCGATTAACGACTCTCTATTGAACGTAAAAATTTGCTTCATAGGTAAACGAGATCTTCCATGAAATCTGCATTTACATTACTTAAATATTCATTTTCCTCAAGAAATTTTCTATCATATCACATACTACCAAGAGAACGTCTTATCAACACAGATACTGCGATTATGAGCAATTTTGTAATGAAATGCTATCGGTTTGCATTTCAAAAATGCGCTTTTGAGATACTCGATCTGCTGCACACCACTTTTAACTGATCAACCTCCGTGCACTTATATATATTACGGTATATATATATATATAGTGTTGTAGGCTGTGTGTGTGGTGTGTGGGTGTGTGTGATGCAGGCATGAGAGAGAGAGAGAGAGAGAGAGGATGCATATCTGCGTGTGATGTTAAAAATGAAAGACGTGAGAAATAATGTATGGAACACTTTATTTCTGTTATAAGAAAGTTGCGCTGACATGAATGAAGCTAAATAAATGCTGTAAATAAGCAATGGTTCTTTGATATACAGAATAGGAAAAGAAAGGAAGAAGAAATGGAATTAATATTTGTTGAAAAAAAAAAAAGAGAGAGAGAGATGGGAATTAGTAGAATTAGGAAATGGAAAAAAGTAAAAAAAATTAAAGAGTGGAATAATGAAGATAATGTGCGGAGATAAAAAAAAAAAATAAAAGTTAAAAAAAAATTATTTATTTTAAATAAAATAAAAATAAAATTTTTATTATTGTAATCATTGCTAGTAATCACAAACCCCACAATTAGAGATGTAAGTGAATAAAAAACGACCGTTTTTTATTAATAAAAAACGTGTTTTTTATTAAAAAAAACATGATGAATAAAAAACAATTGATTTTCCTGTTTTTTTTGTTTTTTTTGTTTTTAATATATAGTTTTCTTACTTTAATGTTAATTTTCTTTAATTTCATTAAATTTTATTAACTAAATCCAAGACAGTGCTCTAATACAATATATATGTTTTAACCATTATAAATTATATAATGAAGGATATATAGAGCACTATGAATAAAAACATTAGAATAGTATAGGAGAAAAAAGAAAATATGGCCAAGTTTATTCAACATTACAGATTTCTTCTTATCCATTAGGCGTAAAAAGTGAAGATATTGTATCATGATAAATGAATTATAGAGCATATTGAAGAAATATAAATATGACTTATAAAGAAGTATTTTATAATCTCACGAATACAAAAAATATAGAATATAAATATTATAGCAGCATAAGTTAGTAACTAGTAATGATAAGGTAATAATAATAAAATTACCTAAATTTCTAAAGAACCATCAACGGGGCGCATTGAAGATCTTCCCTTAGTTGCTAAACTTCTTTCTGCAGTCTGATAATCCTTACACCTGTTTCACGAATCAATAGAAAGATAGGGAGCCTCATACTGAGATAGAGTACATAGGCACGATTCATCACTCATACACCTTATTATGCTATAAAATATATTGGTGTGAAGGAAGAGGAGCAAGGACTACTGACTCCAAGTCTATGAGAGAGGAGTGTCTTCGAGGTTGGTTTATGCAGAAACTTATCGTCACTTACACGAGATAATTATCACTATGTAGCACTACCTGACTGGAACTATCCTGGCTGATATATTGTATGTGGTTTTCAAGGGTAGGGAACTTTGCATGTACGTTTAATTCCTACCGTATCTATTTTTACTAATTTGATAAAAAAAAAGTACTGGAAGGCTCTGGCTGCCCCGATCTCTGTCCAAATTTCAAGTTATGAACCACTCGAATAATAGTTTTTTCTGCATTTGTTTTCATTTTTTTTGTGATTTTTGTTTCCTTTTTTTTTGATATGTGGATATTTTTTTGCTATGTGCTCGAGAAACTCTGCGTCACTAGGTGTCAGAGTTCAGAATTGTTGGCAGAGAAGGGCTAGATATTCGGAGAGGCTACTTTATGTATGTGCGAAACTGTTTAGTTGAATATTGATCGACGAATTCTGCGTACGAACCAGCATTGTGAAAGTGGAGGCCCAGGAATTTTCCCAGGTGAGCGTCGAAGAAGTCCCCTCTAACTGGAAAAATTCAACAATTCTCCCATGACACAAAACACATCTAGCTTTCTTGCTTCTACTATTTGGGTAAACTTCCTAATAGCTTATCGCCTGAAGGAAAAGTGATGGAAATATGTTTCAATTTGCTTGTATATTGTATTGAATTTGTATGCAATTCTTTTTTAATAAAGCTCAAAGAATCGATATATATATATACTAGATATAGGTTAGGGTAAGAGTATTATATATATAATATACCGCACATATAATAATATATATATATATAAGTACTAGATATAGACAGTTATATATATATACTATATATATCATACTATGAGTGTATATATATATAGAATTAATATTAATATTAATCTATTATATCGATGATGATATATATAGGAAAGTAATTATGGTGCGAGGATCTCTCTGCTCTCTACGAGGTAATCTCATTCTTTCTACTCGTCTCGTCCTCTCTCTTCGGATCTCATTGCTCATCTCAAGTAACGTGGCGCAGAGGGGGTAACTCCTCATCTCTCTCCTCTCGTCTCGAATCTCTCGGTCTAATTATACTATGTAATAAAGAGTATAGTAGTAATAGGAAGTGGTAGTATAGGTAAATTAGTATGTTGATATATATATATATAGATATAAATAAAAGTAGTTTAGTATAACTTATATATATGTGTTATATATAGAGATTTTATATTAATATAACAATATATATCATATATATAATACATATTATATATTATATATATATAATAGCTGATTATATATATATATATTTATGACCTTATGAGTTTCATATTGAGCAATTGAAACATAATCAGATTTATCAGTGATAGGAAAAGTGTCACTGAAGGCTTATTTATTTGTGCTATTTTTCTGCTTTGTTCATTTGCATTTTCTTTTAAACTGTAACATTTGCAATATCTTCTCTGTTACTTCTTACTCTCTTCATCCTACCGCCAAGTATTTTCATTTTTATGTCATCCTGTCATTTTTTTGTAATTCGGTATGTGTTGTTCTTTCCTTGAGAAGCATATATTATGGCCACCTTCAGTGAGCACAATTTACAAGTGATCTTTTAACTTTTGCACTGTGTATAGAATGTTCCTTAGACAGATAATAGGAGAAGGTGGACAAGGGTGGTTGAGCTTTTCTTCTGCCAAGGCCAATTAGTCAACAACAATTATGAGATTAATTATCACCTTAAACAAACGCATTAATGTATACTAACTTTAAATAGTATGAGGATTAAGTATAATTTATCGCAAGACACACGATGTTGTCCTATAGAATAGAATAAGGGCGAGAAATGATGGAGAGAGATATTATAGGTACGGAGATGGTTATAGTGATAAGATTTAAAAGATAATTAAAAAAAAGTACAAATAATAAAAGACAAAAAGAAGTGCATAAAAAAAAGCAAAAAAAGAAGCAAAAAATATACTATGTGTAAAAAAAAACGATATTTAAAAAAAAAACACGTATTTTGTGAGCAAACTCTACGGCCAAATATTAGACGAGTTTGTCTTACCGTATTAGACGGAAATCTCAACATCGGCGATTGTAACCAATATTGGCAAAAGTATATATAGCTGGGAAGATATAAAATTCAAATATTATTTACACACATAGGTACAAGTATTGTTATAAGGAAGGGAAATAGCACAGCCTACTAACTAAATAAATCTCACCTATGTGTTTTGGAGTTGAAAGACACAAAATCTCGCGACACCAACATAAACACAAAAAGATTGGGAGCTTTAAAACTGAATGACATTCGTATAGGAGAGAGGGGGTACGCCTCAAAGAACTGCATGGAGGGAATGGGGTTGCAGTTTTGTACAGTGGAGTGAAGGGAAATAAAAAGGCAATTGATTTCGAAACAAAATATTGTAAGATGGACTAAGCTCAGCAATATGTAACTTGGGAGTAAACCACGTTCAAGACATGACACTAACGGATGCCTTTCAACCAAATATCATTTATGAAATTATTTCCAGTCCTGCAAGGTATGCTCCATAACGGTCCATATTCCTAGATCACATCGCGAGAGCGTGAAATCATCTTAAGCGTCACTGAAAAGTAAACCACATCAATTCGTGTAACCTAGAACACCTTAGCAAAAGAGAGTCAAAGTTTGTAACAGTTATATAATATGATATATTGTTCATATTATTGGGAGATTTGAAGTATATGCATATAGTAATATAATAGTTTAGGGTAATATATACTATATAATTAGTATATATATATGTATGAGAGGGTATAAGGGGATAGGTAGTAAAGATATAATTATGATAGTTATATAAATGACTTTCAACAGCATGTCCAAAATCTAAATGACTTGGTTATGATTATATATTAAATTATGTATGAGGTAATAGTAAAACTATAAGTCTTGTTTAGATAGTTATGATGTGTTAGAATATATATATATAATATATAGAATAGTAAAATTAGTATCAGTGTAGGGCTATATATATATAGTAAATAACTTTTATAATTTTCAAATAATGCCAAAATATACCATATCTATATATATATAACGGTAGCTATATATATATTATATATATATTATACATGGATATATAAGAGTATATATTGAGAAGAATTAATAACGGTGATGATAGGTATATATAGAAGGATATAGTGATATTATATATATACTGGTAATAATAATAACATATATATATATATATATATATATATGATATATATATATATATATATAGGATATTGTGATGCTTTATATATAAAATAGTAGTGATATATATTAATAAGGATTATAGTATAGAGCATATTATAGGTATTTTAACTATGATTATGTTAATATAAATATATGTATTATAAATATTTATATAGATAATAGGACTCATCCGATCTTGAGTGCCTGCACCACTATTACGGTGAATATTCACGTGTATCGACTGTGTGCAGTCGAGCGCTTGCGATGCACTGTGTGTCTCTATAGTTATATTGTTCTCTCAGGTGCCACGCTTCCGCACTCATGGCATCAGTCTATTGTCGTACTGATCTGGTTACACGGCTATATTATGCTGTGAGTGAGCACGCCTATCGACTCGCTTGATTGCTCATCTACGACTATTGTAGGTAAGTATTTAGTGTATGAGTTCACGGTAGATTACGTAGCTCACCGAGTAGCTCATATCTGTTACGAGCCTGCCATGAGCTGATATCATCGCCTGAGTACCTCACTACTCACTACACTTATATTTGACGGGATTATAAAAAGTCTACGACGTCTCTCATTCACGTCGTCGTGCCATGCAGGAGCGACGCGCCGCTCCGTAGTCTATACTCGATTTAATGTGCTGCAGTGCGCTATGAGTCGGTGCTCGGTGTATATCTCACAGTTGCCTCTCCGTTCGCTGCAGATCATACGTGAGAGTGATATCGTGAGTGTCTTCGCGTGATTCATTTTATTCTACCGCAGCTGATCTTTTTCACTCGCGTAGATAATATAGTATATGGATAGAGCCGACACGTATTCTTGATTGACACGTCTGTAGTCTGCGGGGCTTGACTGCACGCCAGCTAGTGAGCTCGAGGCATCACAGGAATATATCGCGTCTCACTGGTCGATTACTCTACGCCTTCGCTCTCGCTATCTGTCTGGGTGCGCGTCGGTAGGATGAGATTTAAAGAGGCGCATTGCTCATGTCGAGAGCGCCGCTGGATCACGCGCGTCACGCACGCCATTCGTTGCTGTAGTGATGCTCGCACAGCTCTACTATACTAATAATTATCCACTCACGGCACGCTACGCTGCTACGAACATACAACGTCACGAGGACGTTATATCATCACAAACTGCACGCGACGCTACTACTAGAACATCACTCTAGCGAGTGAGCGCCTACACTAGAGAGAGCTACGCGCGACTACACTGCGTGAGAGCGCCTACCGCACACCACGCTGAGCTTCGCGCTGTTAGATAGCACACACGCACTCACGCAGCACTGTATTATTAAGCATACAAGTATTACCTGAGAAGTGGTTGCGATAGTATAGGTAAGATAGTACTAGTAAGACAGAGTCGTATCACTCGCTGGCCACTGATCACACTACGTCTACTATATCTACTACTCACACTGAGTCAGGGTAGTGAGTAGCACCTGTCACACTTCGAGACGAGTTAGTCACGCTTCGCTCCGCACTTGCCGCGCGCGCACGCTCAAGCTATTAGAGCGCGAGGCTCAGTGAGCACACACGCGATGAGAGTAGAGGTGTATCGGTCTTATTATTATATATGAGCTATTCACTCACTGCACTGTCACGCCGCGTCATCAGGCGACTCTGAGCCGACTAGAGTCTTGAGTGTGAGATATGAGGTTCGCGCATCAGTAGGTATATTTCGTCTCACCTCACTGAGTTGTATCCTACGTAGTAGTAGCTCGCATGTGTAGACAGCTCTACTAACTGATATCACTACACTCACTAATCACACTGAGAGAACTTATATAGATATAATAAAAGTGAAGAACCACTACGCTCACTACTACTCATCTTTGAGACGTACTGAGTGAGAGAGTCACAGTGAGCACGAAATTCTCAAACGCACGCAACGCGGAGCTCAGCGATGACTCATTACGCGCTGCACTGGGAGCATTTGTGAGAGGTGAGCTATTATACTCGTTACTACTATCTCATCACAGACTAGTCTAACTCATATATTACTCGCTACCACAGTAGTCCACTAACGTGAGCATCATGTAGAGTAGTGAGTAGTGAGTGAGTGGAGCTCGTGAGCTATAGAGGTACTTTTAGGTTAGATATATTATGTAGTAGTAAATAGCTCAACTTACATGATGAGTTATTGGTCTTATTTATTAGTGACACGCGCGCTCACATCTATTATCATCACTGCGTCTCGTGACCGTGCGCTACACTCACTGATTATTCGTATCGTTGAGCTATCGAGTGAGTGCTCACTACACTCACTATTATCAGACACAGCACATCAGACATACTTATATCGTACGACTTGAGCACGCTGAGAGTATCGCTCACTTTGTGTGAGCGAGCACACCGTCGGCGTCGTCGCTCACGACGCTACCTACCGCAGCGCCGAGTGACATCACTCTACGTGAGCGAGCTCACGCAGTGTCCGCGCTCACTATACTAGATAGATCGAACATATACATGTAGATTCGTTCACGCACTACCTCATCACTGATCAGCACGCTCTGAGGTACGCCTTATATTATTATATATATAACTATAGACATACAAGGAAAAAAAGTATGAGTACAAAGTCGCCTTAATTCTTGAGGTTGAGAGCAAGTGAGGAATTACCCGGTTTATATGCAGAACTAACGTATATAGTAGAAGTATGATATTAGTATAGGTATGGTAATAATTATTGGAATAATTAGCGCGTTGTGAGTGATTGTAGGATCGGAGTTACTCGACGTATTCACTTTAGATCTAATATTATATATAATATATAATATGTATGAGTATATATATATATACTTAGTGAAGATATTAGTATATATATAGTGTATACCACAGAAATATTGGAGGAGGAATGGGTTGTTATAATTGTATTCCCTATATATATATATATAGTATACTGTTATACATATTATATATATATATATATATATATATAGTATAAGGGTGAAGTAGGGATAATAAGTAGAATGGAATTGATGTAGGTATTAATGATGAGAACTTAATCCGTTGTCACAAAAGGTATAGTTTTACTATCTCGATTATATATGAGTGTGGTCGTGAAGAGGAAAAGACGTGTATAACTGATGTGAATGGAGATCAGCTTTTTTTTTTCTTTGCGAATTTAAACTAAAGAAATTAAAGGGTGATACAGGGTTTTTTTAAGTTGCCGAGAGACCCTTACATTTATTTTGTTTGTGTTATTTTGAAACCAGAGAAGAGAGTAAGACCTTAGGGAGGGAAGAACAAGGGATTAGAAATGTTCGCAACAGCAGGTGTTTATGCGACAAGACTAGTACAAGGAGGTCTTTCGCTTGTGTGGACCTGCAAAAGTAAAGCGAGGGGAGGGACACGGAACGGAGGGGGGAGGGAAGGCACTAAGAGCGTACACCCTCGCCCGGTCTTGTTTTCTCAGCATTTAGCCGATGACGAGAAAGCCATCGAGTAGAGTACCGACGTCTTGAGAAAGAGAAAGGATGAATTTAGAGAATACGGAGGGGAGAAGTTTTGGGAGTAAGGAAAATGGAAAAAGATATTAGCCGGAGCGAGGTAAACTTAGGTTAAAAAGGTATTAGGCCTTTTATAGGAATTAGTAGAAATGTGTGGTGAGAGTGTTAGAAGGGGAGAGTGAGATGTTTGGGCGGGTGAGAGGATTGACAGGCGGTGTGTAATGTCGCGCAGTTTCCATTATAAAAAGACTGTTCGAAAACTAAAAATAATGGAGAGAGTTAGTTAGATCACAAAAGAGAAGCAGGATATGGCAACTAGTTTGACCGGGAGGGCTCGTTCTAATTGGGAGGGGTTGTAGCTAACATACAGACTGCATGGAATTGAGGAAGGTTGCATGCGGAGAGTTTATGGATTGATCTAAGACGGAGGGAAATTTGCGGAAATTCTACTATTGGAGTACCACCTTTTTGTTTTTTATGGCGTGAGAACGAACTTATTGTCTCTTACCTCACAAAGGATAAGTGCCGTGGTATGAAAGAAACTATGCAGGATATAGGCTTGAGGTATTTTGAGTAGAGGTAAGAGTTTTATGAGAGAATGTGTGGACAAAAGCGAGGCTATATTATAAATAAAATACCAGGTAAGATCGTATAAGTGTTTAATAGTATGAGTTCATGATAGCGAGGAGGAAAAGAGAGGAGGGGGTAGTAGGCTTTTTATAAGTAAAGATAGAGTAGGAGTAGGTGAAGTTTGAAAACGTATAAAGTAAATAGATTTTTATAAGATATTTAGGGATGGATTTGGGTAAGGGGGGTGGGATGAAGGAGGAGATTAAAGAGCAATATAATATAGAGGTGGAGGAAGATATTTGAGAAAGCTTTGAGTTGTCATGAGAGAATTTAATGGAAAGGGGGGTATAAATTAACAGAAAAGTTAAGATAATAGTATTTTGTAATAATAAAATTTGTGTAAGCCAACCTCGTTGCTTGGTTTTGAAAAGTTTCTATTGAATGCCATCCTTTGTTGTAAGACGTGGATAAGTATTTGCGCACTCCAGCCATTAAGAGCAGGTTTGTGGAGGTTAGCTAGAAGGAGAGAGGATTAAGAGAAATAGGGATGGGGTGAAGGGACAGAGATGTGTTGGAGGAATGCGTCGTATATCGGTTGGGAGAAGAGCGGAGAAGGGAAATGTTAAGAATGTGTATGGGCATCAGTGAGAATGGAAAAGGAACAACAGCAAGAAAGTGGGTTAGGAAGTATGGGGCGTGAGGGGATAGGTAAAGGAGAGGAAGGGGGAGACCCAAGAAGGAGGTGAATGGATTGAAAAGGAGATTGTCTGGAGGGGATGGGAGGGAATAGAGGGATGGAAAGAGGGTAGGTTGTTGGAGCGAGGATATGGCGTGTTTTGGAGAAGGAGTGCGCAACGGAGATGTGCCGCTCAAAATATTGGGAATGTCTGCATAGGGTGAGGGGATATAGGGTGGATGAGTGTGAGAAGGCTGACGTACCACTACCAACGAATGGTTGTAATGATTTTTTATTTTAGGTAAAAGAAAAATTAAAAATCTTGACTCTTCGCTTTTTATATGAAAAGAACTTACTTTTTTTAATTTTTTGAGCTTCAAATTGATTTAAAATTAAGGGAAATTAATTTTATTTAATTTTTTTAGAACCTATGCTGTGTTTCAGGAATGATAAATATATTATTATAAACATCGCAGTATTCAAAATCACAATACCGTAATATAGTAAAATAAAATCATTGAATTATGCAAAATAATATAGGCTGTAGTATTGTCTTATATATATATATCATATATATATTATATAATTATATATATAATATATATAATATAATATATAAATAATTTATATATATATATATATATTATATATATTAATATATATAGTATATATATAATTTAAATATAATATTAATAATAATATATATAATAATATAAGATATATTATATAATAATATATATATATAATATATATATATAAATAATATATATAACTATTTTAATAACTAATTGATAATCATGAGCCGTATATATTAATAATTATTATATATTAGTATATATTATATCTAATATATATATATATATATATATAATATATTATATATATATTATATATATTTAATTATTAAATATATATAATATATATATAATTAGTAGTCCAAAGATTTTTTTTTAAATGCTACACAGTATATTCGGTAACTATAAGAAAAATACGGGCAAGCGTATCCTATAATATCAGTAAATACAAATATATTATAAATAATATTATATATATTTATATATACTAATATATAATTATTATATTAAATCAGTTTAAGAGAACAATCAGGACACACATGAATAATTAATCATTTCCTTAATTATGGCTATATTTTTCTCTACAATAGTGGATATATGAATAGATTGATGGTGGAATATAACTTTTTTTTTTTTTTTTTTTTTTTTTTTTTTTTTTTTTTATTATTAGCTATTTGGATACTAAAAACTTGGATGAACCTTTATTTCATATACGAGAAAAATGTGATTAAAATATATATAGTAAGTATTATGGTTATTAATATATTTGCGTATAATATCATTTATCTAACCAATATATTTCATCATTTAAATTTAATTTGTTTTCTAAAACCACTTTATAAGCCACATTACATCTATTGCATGATTTAATTTGCTAATTTATTATGGAAGTTATTCGATAGTAGGCCCTTTTATTTACGAGAATAACAGACAGTAGGCGGCGACGGGGGCTAGGAGATGAGTCAGAGGTGAGTGTTATTGCCGAAACGTTCATACCCCGAAAGTTTTGTTGGGGCGTTTTAAAAGTTTGTGATACTGAGGATTACTGGGATTCCTTTTGTGACGATATGTCGGTGTGTGAGGTGTGTATGATGTTGCTGGATGTATTGACTTGTTTGTGTGAATCAACCCGCGAAGTCAATTGTGACAGTCCACCACATTATGTAAAAATATAGTGAAAAATCAAAGAAACCCGATGTATATTGATATGAAAACCGCCCCCAGCGGCAGCGCGCTCTAAATGAATAGAACATTGAATGCCCCTGGAGGACAGTCTCAATCATGCACTCTGTGAAAATGCGCGCGGGGGGGGGGGGGTACAGAAGAGTGAGGTTAAGGGTGTCTGACAAATTCTTAATTCTCTAGTCCGCCCTTTTTACTCCCTTATCTCGTTCCCCGTCTTTTTTTTTTTCTTCTATCTCTTTTTTTTGTGTAGATATAGGTTTATTATATCTCAGATAATTACATTTATTTATAATCCTTATTATCTAATTTAATTTAATATATTTCCAGAACTTTATATTCGTAATATCATTATTATTTGCGGTTATATATTTCATCTACTTATTATTTAATTATTTGAGTTAATATTATTATTTAAAAGGGACTAGGTCTAACAGGCCTTTAGTGATTCTTATATGGAGACGGTATATATGATAAAGAAAAAGAATACGAAGATGTTTGTTTTATCGTGTCTGCTAAAAATAACTAATGTTCTTACACTTTGGGTATTCACTATTAACTAAGCGCAGAGAGCACCCAAGAGATAATTCAGGGTTAAAAGCTATAATTGAACAGCAAAGTTGTGATGACAATGAGAGTTCAAGATGGCATCAAAAAGGAAAAGTAAAAGGTCGAGTCGGGGGTTTTTGTATTCGCGTTCCGATATGAGATGTTAATCACGTTACTGTGGATGCCTAGACCGTTTATATAAGTGAGGGAAGCGCTTGGCGGATTAAATATCAGATCATTTTGTTTAAGATGGAGAGAAAAGAGATAAGTAAGGAAGTTAGTAGGGTGAATTAAGAGTGAAGAGTTAGTGAACAAGGTTATAAGGAAAGTATGAGGGCACTTTTGCAAATAACTTAGTTGAATGTGAACAATCTGGACACACATGAAAGAAGTCTTTGTTTATGAGGGCAAGAGAAGTATGTCGGTGTACTATAAAGTAGGAAGTAAGAATGCCAATAGTCGGAATAAAGAGGTGATGCAAGCGGTTAAAAGTAAAAAAGAGGCGTGGTTGAATATGCTTAAAGCCAATGATGAGGTTTTGAAAGAAAGGTGTATGAAAATATATAAGGAGGAAAAAAAGGAAGATAAAAGTTGCATTCCAGGAGGAAAAGTTTTTTGAAATTTTATTTTTCGTCTGAATTTGATGGAAGAAAGGCCTTAAGAAAGAACTCATGCAATCATTTCCAGATGTGTAAAATAAAATTTAAAATCAATTCAGATGAAAAAAAGGATATCCTTATTTCCGATTTTTTGAAAATAATAAGATATTTAGAACAAAAAAAAAATATTCAGAGAGGAGGTAGATGGGTGGGTGTCGGTCGAAAGGCATCAAAGACAGCAGAGTAGGTGCTGCGATCACCGCAGCATTTAGAGGATTTTGGGCAGTTATCGTAATGAAAGCGTGTTTGCGGGGGACATTGTGTGGGAGTTTGATGGTGGTGATTGAAGAGGATATCCTTGTATTCGTTGGGGTATGAATGATTAATAGGTAGACTGGAAAAAGATGGAACGAACCTAGTGTAAAATCGACCACAGCAGGTATATGATAGAATTAACCCACCTAGTGGAAATTGATGAAGAAAGGACGGCCGCGAAGTTTCCGGTGGCAGATTCGATCTGGATAGCTAATTTGTTAACAAGCTATTATGAAAGGTATACGTTCCCGATGTTGGGGTATGCTGGAATTTTGGTCAAAGATTCGTCGAAGGGGTGAGGAACTGAGCTGGATGGGCAAACAGTAGCATTTAAGAAGTGGTAGAGATGTGTAGATCCAATCTTCACATTGAAAAATGACTGATTGGGAGAAAATGAGGAGGAAATGGAATAGCGCTGTATTATCTAGAATGTATGGAACTTGCAACAAGTGTATGAAAGGCATTAATAGGGAAGCTCTGTGCTCTCTTGTTAACCCTCCCTGATCCACAGATATTTTGCGGTTGAGGTTCCCGAAGACGAACGTCCCCCCTCTGTCCCCGTCCTTCGGCTCGAGCCCCCTCAATGGGGGAATAATTTTTTTAAAATATTTTCGATGAATAAAGGCAAATGAATGAGAGTACAAAAAAAAAAAAAAAAAAAAAAAAGTTAAAATCCAGGCGTATGTTTCACGTCGAATTATCGAGCTTCACGAATTTTTCCTCGCCTGATTCCAATATAATAATTAGAATAATGATTTTTGAGAGTCTTCACTACGTAGAGAAGTGGTTCTTAATACGCGGTAGCCGGTATCCCCTAGTTTTAAGACAGTAATACATGCTGAGGGACAGTCGTATATAAATAAGTATCATTCTGACCCCTTTCTATGATATATTGATTTAAGCTATTGTATATATATATATGGTATTGGGGTGATGAAATAATTAGAGGTACAGGTCAACGCTAGGGCAATGGTGTGAGACCTGATTTGGAGAGTAGAAGGGTTGCCCAGCATATTGTATGCTGATCGAATTTGGTTTTTGTGTGCTTGAATTTGAAAGGTTGATATATAATATAATATATATATTAAATAATATTTGTTTTTTTTATTAACTGCTAATTCGTATGTATTCTATAATAAATTATAAAATTAATAATTATATATATATATTTGAATTACAATATATATATATTATATATTAGTATATATAATATAGTATAAAAAATTTGTTTCTCAATAAAGGTTGACGCTAACATTTACAAGTTAATCTTATTGAAGAAAAGCAACCAAATGTCAGAAAAAAAAATAACTTTTTTACTTTTATTATATCGTTTTTCCCTTTTTTTCCCTTTTATTACACAACAATTTCGGCCGATTTATAAAGAAAATCCATTACAATTCCGACCACACTCACACACCGGAAGTCCTTAAACTAAAATAGAGAAATACAGAAGAAAAACGACGTAGATAAACCTAGGTGAGAAAAAATATGCAATTTAATTTTCACAGGTTTATCCGCCGAGCAGAGACTCCACCAGTTTAACAAGTTAGCATAAATTATTTGTGTGGGAGGGATGGTGGTTTAAAAACATAGGTCCCTTATATATCATAATAATATATATAATATATATAATATTATATAATATATTTATATAAATAATTATATATATATATTATAATATATTAGGT
>JABUQX010025598.1:0-2500 GCA_015478945.1 Trachelipus rathkii
AGAGAGAGATCCATAGTCCTTTAACTACTATATCAGTTAACACAGGTAACAGCATATCTCTCATGGAAGACCCTGAGCTGCAAACTCAGACTTAGTCTTTCATACACACGATTTTTGCTCAGCCATTCTGATTTACACAACTTTCCTACTACAATCTCTGCATCATCCGTATTCCCTTTTCATCGCATACATATATTCCTAGTAACGATTTCAACTCAGACACTGTGTTTACAGCTGTTCAACGGTCATGTGGCTAACAGGGTAAGCTTCACATCCGAGGACTGCCTTACTCACATTCATTAATCTTACTTATTTAGTCTCCGGTTTTACTTTCAAATCCCTCCTTTATCATTGGTTTCAACACCTCGTCCATAAAAATCTTTCTCTGACCAATCCTCTCAAAACCTCTTCATATTTTCATGCACACAAAACTAGAATAATCCGCATATAATAGGTAGGGCACCCTCCACTGACTTCCATTCTCCATCATTTAACACCATTTTCCTGCCACCCCAATCTCTAATTCTTTCATAACCCATCCTTAAAAAGAATACCAAGTAAGACATAATAGATCCCTTCCTTCACTCCTCTATTAAGTATTAAACCAATATACTATATATATATATATATATATATATAATATATAATAATAATTATATAGTATATATATATTATATATATATAATATATATATATATATATAATATATGTATAGCTATATATATATTATATATAATTTATTATATTATTATATATATATATATATATGTATATATATATATATATAATATCTATATATATATATTATTGTATATTATATTTATATATAATATTATATATATTAAATAATAATAATATATTATATATATATATATATATATATATATATATATATATATAATAATATATTATATATATGTATATATATATTGTAATATATTATATATATATATATTATATATATATATATATATATATATTAATTATATGTATATATAATATTTATATATATGATATATATATATATATATATATAATATATATATATATATTATATATATAATATAAACATATATATATTATATATAATATATATAATATATATATATATATATAATATATAATAAGTATATATATATATATTATATATATATATATATATTATATATAATGTCGACAAAATAATTAAGTATAATTAAATTTTAACTTTTTAAGTACAGTTGAGACTGAAGTATCTAAACTGTTTTATTTTATGAATGTGCTGTTTTATAATAAAAATAAAAATTATTTGCATTATAATTAACGTTATAACATTTGTTTCCAAAACTGAAATATATTGTTGTAATGTGTTTTGCGGCACTGCATCTTTTTATGTCTTTACGGTACTTTACCGTATGGCATTTGGAGATTAGATTCATTGGAAAAAGTGGTAATATTTTTTTATATTCTAAAAAGAAAGCGAAAAAAAATAGTTGAAACAAAAAAATGTTTTACTGTAACTCTGTAAGCACTAAGCTGAGTCAGAGTCGAAATTTTGAATTTGACTGCTGGAGTCGGAGTCGGAGTCGGAGTCGAAAATTTTTCTTTGAGTGGAGTCGGAGTCGGAGTCGGAGTCGGAGTCGGAGTCGAAAATTTTTGTTTAAGTGGAGTCGGAGTTGGAGTCGAAAATCCAAATTTGAATTTAAGGAGTCGGAGTCGGATTCGGAGTCGAAAAATTTATTTTACGACTCCGCAGCCCTGAAGACCACTCACAAATGTTCGGCTTTACATTTCTAAGTTTTGCCCCTCGCTGATCACTCGTCTAACACTCTTGCCAGTAAGATCGGAGGACTTGTGGCTGGGTAGAATAATAATCAGTTGATGGTAGATGACCTTGTCGAATGGCATTCTGTAGGTACCTATAACAGATCCAAAAAGAAGAGGCGGCCATTTTGGTGTCTCTGTCCGCGATTTTATTGCCAGGCAACACTATGTAAGAGGGTGTCCAAAATAGTATGATTTGCTTCTTACAAGAGTGGAATACTCTAACAGCGGATACTATTGTGTTTTAGAATAGAGGGCTTTAAGAACCTAGAGGGCTCTGTGCGAATCAAGGCAGCGGGTGGCTAGATTTGAAGAGAGAGGTCAGGACCAGGCAAATGGTGTGAACAGGGAATAGCCAAGGTATATACCATTCATCATAAGAGAACGGCAACATCTTTTGCAAAGGGATGTTGAGAAAGTTAAGGATGTTATAAACTATGTTTGCAAATGGCCAGCAATTAGGATTCTGAGATATCTCTCGCAGAATCGCTGTTAGAGCAGATGATCTTGGGGTTTGAAAGTGAAGATAACTTGTGTACATGATGTATTTCTTTCTATGAGAGAGTACCATCACATCGGATTCAACTTCAAGGCTCACCCGGGGGGGATGATCGGAAGGCTCCAGTGGAGATACGGATCGCCTCGTTTTGGATGGGATCTAACAGGTGTTGGGGAGGTCTGACCATATACTACTTAG
>JABUQX010025598.1:15000-27132 GCA_015478945.1 Trachelipus rathkii
GCATGTTTTGTATATGACTGTAGTTCGTCCTTGCATGGAGTACCTATCACATACCTGGGGTGTCTCCACTCACTCAACTCTTTTTGAAAATGTAATTTAGAGCTTACCGTCTTATCAACTCTTCTCCACTCACTGATTCTCTCTTATCTCTTTTTAGCTTTCAAACTGTTGCTTCACTTTCCCTCAAACTGTTGCTATTAAAACGAACATTTTTGAAATCTTTAGCAGCAAACGTCCTGAGACTTCTCTCTACAAATAGTAGTAAAATAGACTTAACCACTATGCCCATTTTTATACACTATAATGGTATTCCCTCTTCAATTCCCATACTACTTTTCACTTATAGACACATTCAAGTTCCTTGTATTGGTGTGTGTGTATCAACCTTTAAATTAGTTTATTCTTAACTTTCTTCATTTCTTTTGGGTATTGAAACTGTCCTTATTTTTATAGCAAAGGCCTTATGAAAATATTATATATATATATATATATACAATAATATATATGCTCAATAATAACTGTAATATATAATATATAATAATATGTATAATAATAATAATATATATATACAACATATAATAATAACAATAATAATATAATAATAATATATATATATATATATATATATAATTATATAATAATAATATATATGTTGTATGAAAAGGAAACGTATATCAACTCTTCGCTCAATATATATAGTAATAATATATGTTATATATACATATATATATCAATAACCAGCCAACAATAATATGTATATATATAATAACACGCAGTATATACTCTTCACTATCTTTAACATATATATATAACATATATATATATATATAATATCTATATATATATATATATATTCACAAAGTATATACAAGAGTTTAAATTTGTTTATAGAGGAACACACACACACATGTAAACTCGTACCGCGATATGTATTCATTTTACGTTTCATATAAAGTTCATTAGTTTGAACATCAATAAAACATGTTTCTTGTTAACATTATTTGAACGGTCTCGCTCGGGAGGTTGTTATCATCTCTCAACAGAGCCGGCTATACTCAGGGCGAACCTGAAGAGAGAACGCAGAGAGTTATGAGACTCAACTTTATCGGAAGGTCTTAGAGGAATATTTTTAGACCTTAATAGACTTTTCCTCATTTTAATAAGTTCTATTACTTTCTCTCTCTACTCTCTCTCTCTCTCTCTCTCTATACTCTCTCTCTCTCTCTCTCTCTCTCTCTCTCTCTCTTACCTTATATTATATGCCTTGCATGTATATGGCATGTATATGTATAATATAGCAATAATAACTATAATAATATATGTATGTAATATATGTATGTATAGTAGCCAACTTAATAACTAGCCAACTAATAGCAACAACAGCATAATATCTGTTATAATATAGGTGTATATAACCATATGTATAGCCAATAACCAATAGCAACAATAATAATAATAATACATATATATGTATATGTAATAATTTTTATTAACTTTTAAATAACTATCCTGTATATAAGATATGTATATGTAATATATATGTAATAATAATAGTAATAGCCAGCCAACCTTAGCCAGTATGTGTATATGATAATAACAAATTAGTGATATTACAAAGTGCAACAATTAATTCTTATAATATATTTAATGTAATATATGTAGATTACCTAAAATATATGTATTTGTAATAAAAACCAATATTATATATATATAATAATAATAATAATAATATATATATATATATAATATAAGTCTTCAATAACAACATATATATATATGTATATAACTATATATATATGTAATAACTTAATAACAACATAACCAGCATATATATGTAATAACAACAATATAATATATATGTATATATAATAATATATGAATAATAAAAATATATGTAACATATATATGTATATATACTTATATAGCACCATATATTTTATATATATATAACTATAATATATATATATATATACTGTATGCTGCTGCTGCTGCTGCTATGCTGCTGCTGCTGCTGCTTATATGAGAGAGAGAGAGAGAGAGAGAGAGAGAGAGAGAGAGAGTGTTTGTAACAATCACAAACAAACAAACAAACAAATATAAATTCAGTAAGCCTAGAAGAGCTCTCAGGGGTTTATCATTTCTTATGTTGTAAAATCTAATTTCTCTTTTTTATTCTTAAGGAGAAAGTTTTAAATTATATTTCAAGATAATCTTTAAGATTACTGAAAGTTTGGCACAAAAAATGTTAAGACATTTATATTTTTTTATTATTATGGAAAAAAATGAATGGAATAAAGTTTTCTACTTAAAGATTCGAATCTTCGTTTCATTCATTTTTTATCTTCATTATCATCTTTTCTTGTTTTTTTCATTCTTCTTCCTTTATCAATTTTTCTATGTTCTTCACACACTTGTTATATATATATATATATATATATATATATATATTATATATGATATATTTAATAGCATAATATATATATATATGTATATAGCATAATAACAATAATATGTATAACATATATCTTCTATCTTCTTTATAATAATATACATATATATATATAATATATAGCCACGAAATAGCTTAACTAATAGTAATAATAATATCATAATAATATAATAACATATATATAACATATATATGTATGTATCTTCTATCTTCAGCTATATGTGTATATATGTATATATATATATATAACAGCAACGCCAAATAATAATAACTATAATATATATATATAGGGTGATTCAAAACCTCTGCGACAAACTCGGAGGGCTGATAGTGCAAACAATAAGGAACATTTATTGTTAAATAAGCTATGTTTTATGAACACTTCTTTTCAAAGTTACGGATGATGTGAGTAAACCACGTGATGTTGTTTGACGCGTCGTTACTTCGTAACCGGAGATTTTGGGTATTCTAATGTTATGTATGTGTGCGTGCGTACATCTGTGTACTCCGAGGGGTGATAGAGGTAACAATAAGGATATTTTGTTAAACAACACGTGTGTGTTTTGACGCGAGGTTTTAAAGCAAACAATGGTAGCTTGTTATGAAATCATTTTTTTTGGGGGAAAATTACAGGAGGTGTTCAAAGTGTCTGCCCTGTACCTGATTACATTCGTTACATCGCCGTGCCATTGCCTGTCGGACTCTACCGAACATGCCCTCACTGTGTCTGATTTGATTAAACAACACTCTTCACATGCCCCCAAAGAAATAATCTAGGGGCGTTAGGTCGGGCGATCTTGCAGGCCACTCGGCGGGTCCCCCTCCTGGCTATCCATTTGTCAGTGTAGACTCTGTTCAGATGCGCCCGTACTTGGTGGCTGAAGTGCGCTGGAGCGTCATCATGTTGGAACCACATGTCTCTGCGGGTCGCAAGGGGTATGTCGTCCATGAGCTGCGGAAGCGTGTTCTGGAGTAGTTGCAGGCACGCAGGTCCATCCAAACGGTGTGGAATGATGACAGGTCCCAGCAGATAATCCCCAAGAATTCCACTCCAGATGTTTACGGTAAATTTCGCCTGGTGAACTCTGATGAACATTGCGTGCCGAGATTGTCCTAGTCCCATATGTGGCTGTTGTTTCTGCTGTTGAAGTAGCCATCACGTGTGAAGCACACCTCATCCATTAAGCTGCGACATGTCGCGGAAGGAGCAGGATTATCGTGCTCATTGCCGAAGCCACCGGGCAAATCGCACACGGGGTGCGAAGCCGTTTGGCCCAAGTCCTTGTACTTTCTGTATGTGGTATACAGACGACTGATTTGAACCCATGGCATGGGCAATGGCGCTTGTGCTAGTCGACGGGTCGTTGGCGACTCTCTCAAGCACCTCTTCTTCAAACGCAGAGTTCCTCGTATTACACGGTCTTCCACCAATTGCACCGAGGACGAAGGGTCCCATTATCTCAAAGGCGCTGATGAGGAAGCAGAGCAAACAGTGTGTGGTGGGGGTTATTTCTGTGTGGGAACCCGTTCCCGGTACATGAGGTGCGCTCTTCGTCCATTTCCGTTCACCGCACCGTAACACATTATCATGTCGGTTAACTCGGGAAGAGTGTAGTGATCCATTCGTAATCGATGCCACACTGTGCTTTGAATAACGATGAATTGGGCAAGGTAAAGGTATAGCCACGTGTTTCCGAAGGACGTTAAGCGTACGCACATCGCAGGCACAAACATTAGGTGATTAGGTAACTAAAAAGGCGTCGGTAGCTACATCTTTGCGTCACACCAAGCATAAACTAGTCATCTTAATCGTTAATAACGAAACGGCGTCATGTAAAAGATTATTTAACCATAAATTGTCTATCGTTTTGCTCTATCCAGCCTTCCCGAGTTTGTGCGGGGTTTTGAATCACCCTGTATATATATATATATATATATATATATATATAACTTATCTCTCTATATATATATATATATATATATATATATATATATATATGCTCAACAACTTATATAATATATATATATATATATCTTACCATATATAAATTCTAACTCTGCTTCCGTTGAATGCCACCTCTCTAACTCTAATCTTTTGCTCTTGTCCGAGACTCAGATGGCTAAGAATTCATCTCTAACTCGTTTATGTTCAACTATAACTTATTTCATATAATTTCCGTCTAAGGGTGGAGTAATATTGCCTATGTTGGCACGGCCAACACTCCTATAACGTCTCGTGAATCTCGAAGATCACCCTAATTTCACGATGTTCTGTGGCTTAAGAATGCCACCTTCTACTACAACCAATCTTGTGCTTCTGCTGTTCTCCTAACAGAACAGATTTTCCTGCACCTTTTTGGGAATATCTTACTACTTCTCACGGGACTGTTGTTAGCATATCTTCTCATCCAAATACTGAGGTCCTCTATCTAGGGGTTTTAATGTACACAACGCTGAATGGTTGGGGTCGTCTCATACTGATTTAGGTGGGAGGCCGAGTCATTCAGCATTCTCAACGATCGGAGTAAAGAACCAACACACATTCCCGATCGTCCCAACCAATTCTTGAACACGCGACCTATGTTTCACCACTGGTCCTTTTCTCTACATAAATACACCACCTTCGCTCTATTGGTAAATCTGATGCAACCTTATATAACCCAATTTTAGCGCCTGCTCAACAGCTCCATCTGCCCTGTGCGTTTTTTCTGGCACTTTGATCCCGGGCCGATTGGGGGCTTTGCGCTGCTTCTACGCTAGTTATAATTGGAGTGACTGCTTGCTTTCCCCTGGTGACGCTTCGGCTTCTGCCGACAAGGTGGGGAGCTGTAATCGTTGATGGGATGACAGGATTTCATTCCCTCTTCGACTAAATCTTTCTCTCCTCATAATCATGGTTTCCGATCGTAATTGCTCTCTGGCCATTCAGGCTGGCTAGAGAGACTGCGTATCGGGAGTGGAAAATTCTCGTTCTCCTATCACTCTCGCTAATTTTCCTTTTCAGCTAGAAATCGTTGCGGGGATACTCTTCGACGAGCAAAGCGGGCTTTCATCAAACGAAAGTGCGCTAACCTCATTGGTTCTCCCTACTGATAAATCTTTCTGGCCTCTTTGCGCAAAAACATCTCCAACGGCTTCACTCTGTAAATCATCTTTTGCCACTCTTATTCGATCTGATGGTTCTGTTGCTTATACTCCAACTGTCAGAGGCTTAATCTCTTCGGCCTCTATTTTCCTCTAACTCAGCCTTGGACGATTCTGCATTCCTCTTCCTCCTCCCTTTCCTCTCAGGTCCTATGCCTTTGCCTGAGATTACATTTGATCCGGTGCATGGGTCCCTAAAATCTATGAACGTTAGGAAGGCGGGTGGCCCGGATGGCATTCCTCCCTCTCGGGTTTTGAGTGTGCTTCGTGCTTTGGCCTCTCTCTCGCGTTCAGCTATGATATCTATCTCAATACTAGCACTTTCCCTCAGTGTTTGGAGCCCCGCATATGTCCAACCTATTCCGAAAAGGAAGCCGCTCTGATCCTTCTAACTATCGCTATAGCTCTAACCTGTATTCTATGTAAGATCTTTGAAACCCTTCTCAACTCTCATTTCTTAGACCATCTGGAATCTGTTCCCTTCTTTCCGATCGCCAGTACGGCTTTCGGCACTCGAGGTCTACTGGTGATATACTTTCCTATCTAAAAGATTTATGGTTTTCCACCCTTAGGAATTACGGGGAGACTTGCGGGGTGGCGCTTGACATATCAAAGCATTTGACCGGGTATGGCACGCACGTCACTGCTCTCAAGCTCCCCCTCCTTTGGATTTCCTCCTTCTCTTTGCTTACCTTTGTCCAGCTTTCTTTCAAATCACTCAATATCTCGGCTGTTGTTGATGGGACTTCTTTTTCTCTTTGAGTGGTGTTCCTCAGGGTTCTGTCTTATCTCCTACTTTATTCCTGCTTTTCATTAATGATCTTCTCGTCTGCACATCTAACTCAATCCACTCATATGCCGATGACTCGACCCTTCATTCTTCAACTCATTTCAATTCTGCTCCTTCTTTTACTTCTAGAATTGCCTCTCGTCATAATCTTTCGATTCCATTCTCGCTGATCTGGATAGAATTTCCCGGGTGGGGTCGTCAAAACCTTGTGAAATTCAATTCTTTAAAAACAAAAGATTCCTACAAATCTCCCTCTCTAAGACACCTTCTAACTTTCCTATATTTTTTAAATATTCTAACTTCTCTCCTGTTGACAATATAAAACGTTTAGGGACTAAACATAAACAAATGTCTTGGAAATCTCACATCACAATCGTTTCTAAGGGGGCCTCGCATCAAAAACTGGGAGTTCTGTTTAGACTGCGAGACTTTTTCCTCTTCACAGTTACTCAGATTATACAGGGGTCTCGCCCTTGTATGGAGTACTCTCTCATATCTGGGGGGGGCTCGGGTGTTTCACCCGGCTTTTTGGATAGGGTCGAGTCAAGGCTAAAAAGGCTTAAAAACTGTCCTAAACTTCCAATTCACTTGACGCTATCTTTGCAGCTATATGTAAGTGCTTTGTCTCTTTCATATAGGTACTACCGAAGCGTCATGTGCATGAGGGGGCTTTCCACTCGCGTGCCGCCTCCTTTATGACGCCCTCGTAGCTCAAGGGGTGCTGTGTCGGCACGCATGAGTTTTGTGTTGATGTTAGCAACTCAGACTAGTTCGCTGCGGCACGCCTCCTTCTTTCCTGCCACCTCTGTTTCTGTGTTCTTTTCCATCTTCTGTGTTCCCTACTCAATTTAATCTCCTACACATTAAAGCTTGATCTATACTCAACTGCGCTAGGTGGGATTGTTGCAATTTTTGTTGAGGTGTAACACCCCCCCTCCTTAGACAGGAGGGCTTTGCCCGTGAGCATTGATAACTTTCTTAAAAAAAAATAAAAAAGAAATGTATATATATATATATATATATATATATATAAATATAAATATATATATATATATATATAACCTTTCATACACTCTCATACCATATATATATATATATATCCATATATGTATATATATATATATATATATATATATATACTTATATATAATAATATTCTCTTTATATCTGTATTAATATTAATATGTAATAATAATAATAATAATAATATATATATGAAATAATAATAATAATAATAATAATAATATAACATATATATAATAATAATAATATAATATATACTATATATATATATATATAATATAATATTAATAATATATAATATTAATATAATAATAACCAATATATATATATGTGTATATATATATGTATAATATATGTAATAACAATAACCAATAATATAATAATAATAATAATATGCCTCTAATAATAATAACAATATATACACAGGTAACTAACATACACTATATATATATAACAATATATATATATGCATATATAATATAGCAACATAATAATAATAATAATAATAATATATATATATGTATATATATAACAATAATATACATACTCATATATATAGCATGTATATATATATATATACATATCTCTTTCTTTCATAATAATAATATATATAATATTATATATATATATCTAATAATAATAATAATAATATAATAATAATATATATATATATATATCTTTATATGTTATGTATATAATAAATATATATATATATACATATATATATATACATGTATATATATATATATAATAATAATATATAATATGAATAACATTTCTTCTTCTTCTTCTATAATATATATGTATATATATGTATTTCTATCTTTATCTTCGTCCTACTATGTATAATAATAATAATAATAATAATAATATAATAATATATATATATATATATTTATACATATATATATATAATAATATAACTAAATAAAACAATATTTTATATATATATATATATATTCTCCTCCCATAATAATATACATAGTAATAATAATAATAATAGCAACCAACAATAACATATATCTATATATATATATATATATGTAATATATGTATGAAATAATAATATATGTAACATATGTGTGTAATAACGGTAATATATATATATATATATATATATATATGTTATATATAATATAATAATATATATAATATATATATATAATAATAATAATATATATATATATAATATATATATATATATATGCCATTTCTATTTTTTTTTCTATCTTCTTCCACTAAATATAATAGCATATAGCATATAATAATAATATATTACCACTATACATATAACTATATAATAACCAATAACCAATATATATGTAATACAGCAATAACAATAACCAATAACCTTATCAATAATAATATATGTATATATAACTTTTGCTGCACTATATATATATATTGTTTGTAAATTTTAATAAAAGGTAAAATAGATTAAAAACAATTAAAATACAGTAATGCATATAATTAATGAAGATATTTTCTTTTAACTATTTTTTAATTATAGAATGTACTACATAATAATTGGATATAATAATTGTATATAATAAGAAATCTGTACTACGTGAAATCGAATGGTGAAATCGAATCAAAATTGTATATAACATATATAATGCGAATTCTTTATTATATTTTACTAAATTTCAAATAGTGAAATCGTTTAAATATCGCATATCACTATTACATTACAAATTTTTTTCTAGATATCATTTAAACAAAGGTGTTGAAATCTTATAAATATATCATAGTAATAGTATAATATTATTTGTTTACTTTATAATACTGAACAAGACGTGCTAAATATTCGTCTAAAACGCATGTCCCAATAAACAATAATTGAACTATATCGTTACGATTTTAAGGATTTAATTTTACTAGTTCGTAACTATATATATATATATATAACTGCTGTTATTACATATATATATATATATATATATAATAACCCAATTAATATAATATATATATATATATAACCAACATGCATATCAAACAATAACAACCAACAACAATAACTCTTAATATTCTCTTTCTTTCATAATAATAACATAACTACCATATGTAATAATATATATATGTATATATATAATAATATATAACAATAATAATAATAATAACCAATAATAATATATCTTCTTTGCAACAACATCAACAACAATAATAACAACATAATAATATATATATGGAAATATATATATATATATATATTCCTTACACGTTATATTATTCTCTTTTAATGGTTTTGAAACTTTAGATATTTTTCATTAAATAAATAGCATTACACATTGTTGGCTTATAGTTATACATAGTTATACGACTTTTGTTTAAAAATGGATATACAGGTTTAGTTTATTTCTAGTTAACTTAACACATATATTTATATATATATATATACTATATCTTTTCTCATATATATATATATATATATATATATATATATAACCCTATATACTATATATATATATATATATATACTGTCCACACTGGTTGCTCTGGAGAAAAAGTTTTGGGGCTGCAAATTTGACGAAATAATAATTAATAATAATAATAATAATAATTAATAATAATAATAATAATAATATAATAACATAATATTAATAATAATAATAATAATAATAATAATAATAATAATAATAATAATAATAATAATAATAATAATATAAATAATAATAATAATAATAATAATAATAATAATAATAATAAGAATGATAATAATAATAATAATAATAATAATAATAATAATAATAATAATAATAATAATAAATAATAATAATAATAATAATAATAATAATAATAATAATAATAATAATAATAATAATAATAATAATAATAATAATAATAATAATAATAATAATAATAATTATAATAATAATAATAATAATAATAATAATAATAATAATAATAATAATAATAATAATAATAATAATAATAATAATATTTATTTCTATCACATAATTTAATTTCCTTAAAGTAATCTTTGAAAATAATTTACAGGAGAAGAAGAAGCTATATTTATTTAGATTTTCGGACACGTTTCGTCCCTATACTTGAGACATCTTCAGAGGATTATTTCTTGTAAGCGAATGAGTCTTAAATTGTTATATAATAATTAAATCAAATGATATTCAGTTAGATTTAAAGATAATACATTAAATTTTTATGTTAAAGGTCTGAAGATCTGCGTGTTTTGATGTAGAAGGCCTCCGCAATTTTAAGTTTCTGGACTTCACATGATCCGTATAATATTGTGAAGTGTTTAGAAATATTACTAATAGTTGATTGACCATGTGCCGTGTTGAAATGTTCAAACATTTTGCTGGGACTGTAGCAATGTTGACATGCCCTGTCCGACAATCTATTCGTCGTGTAACCCATATATGTCGACGAACAGTCTGACTCAGGGCAGTTAAGTTGGTACACAACGACAACGTGATGTTTGTCGGTCAAAGCATCTCTTGACAACAGGAGATAGTTGTTGGACTCATGGGCATAGTTGGCGTTGGGAGCTGAGTTTGGGGGTGAGAGTTCAAAAATATTATGAGGCACTTCTCTTTATTGAGTCCTTGCGCATTAGAAGTTTTGAAGAAAAAATTTTCATCAAAATTTTCTGATTATTTTCCTTTCTTTATTATATAATTTTGAAATGATTTTTACAATCTGGTAATTTTCAACGGAATATTGTGGATGATCACAGTTAATTAAATTTTCCTTAATGCAAATTTTTTCATCAAAAGTTTTCCAAGTTGAACATAGGTTGTATGATCTGTAAACTAAAGTTTTTATGAAATTCTTTGTAAATAGTCGGTGAATAGGATCCATGGTTCATATACAGACCGTTATCAGTGGGTTTGACATGAATGCACCATTAGATAATGAGTCATGAGAATAAACGTTGATTTTGATGTCTAAAAAACTGATAGTACAGTATTATTGATTCAAGTTTCGTAAATGAATTTTAAAAATCAAAACTCTTGAATTCTGTTGAAAAATTGACGTATATGATCTACGTTCCTAAAAAGATAGTTAGGGTATCATCGACATACCATATATAAAATACGGAGTTAAAGTTGTTTGTTTCACTAAGGGTTTTGTTTTCCAGATTGGACATATAGAAGTCTGCAAATGTAGGTCCAAGTGGTGAGCCCATCGACACTCCATCAGTTTGTAGGTATATTATGTTTTCTTTAAATTTAAACGGTGTTTGGGTACAACAAATTAATAAAAGGTTCCTCATATGTTGTTCTGATATTTCTGGTGGGGGTAGGTTATATGAGTGATATACTTCGTTAATTATTATGTCAACCATTTCAAGAACTGGTAAATTTGTGAACGTTAGCAGAGACTCTCCATCAAGTGAGGCGAAAATATTAGTGTCTTCAAGTTTTAAACTTAATAGTTTATATAATGCTTCGTCATTTAATTTAACAATAAAAGAGTTATTTAGATATGGTCGGATAATGCTGTTCAGATATTGGGCAATTTCGTGTGTAACCGTTCCGCACATAGATATTACAGGTCTCAAAGACCTGTAATAGACTTCAATAAAGAAGAGAAGTGCCTTCGTAATATTTTGCCTCTCACCTCAAAACTAAAGACACCTCAAAAATTAAATTTAGACTATACCGTAAGTCCAAACAACTGTCATCTTCCTTTACCACAAGAGATGCTTTGACAAACAACCATCACGTTATTGTACCAATTTAACTACCCTGAGTCAGACTGT
>JABUQX010025599.1:0-20797 GCA_015478945.1 Trachelipus rathkii
CGGTGTAACCTTCGTTTCAGTTTGGATTTGGGTGTTTTAGCCGTTTTGCATTTATCGTGAAACGCTTTCGCGCCGCTTCATTTGGTTAAAATGGGAGGCAAGGAGAATGGTTTAATAACTGTTTAATGAAAATACTTGATTGCTGAGGGAATTTAGGTGAAAATCTGTCTTCGTGTTTGACATTGAAAGATTATGGATATCATACTTAGTAATTACATTTAATTTCATAACGAAAATTTTATTCTAACTAATTTAGAGAAAAAAAATTGAAAATAATTTAACTAGGAACAAAATAAGTAAGATTTTAATGTAAAAATAATTGGAAAAAAAAATTATCTTTATATTTTAACTCTAAAAAGTTTTGTGTTTAACTTTTAAAAAACTTTGAACAGTTTTATTTAACATTAAGAAATTTTTAAATTCTCTCATTATTTATTTTATATTTTTCTCCAAATCAAAATATAATGTACTGCTGGTGGTGAGGAAAGAAATTTTTTTAAAGTCGTTTGTGATTTGTTTGCTTGAGTGTGAGTTGTGTATTGGAATGTATTTTGTTTCAGTGATATGTCTGTCAAGTAGGTAGGTGTTATTGTGTTTAATATCCTTGTGTTGTGAGTCAAAGGTATTGCAAAATGTAATGGATGTGCTTTTTTTTTAAAAGTGTTTGTGTTAGTTTGTTAAGCGTGTTCGTCATTATAAATATGGTATTCTCTTTGTGAGTTTTCTTTTGAGTTTATTCACATATGGAAATGAGTTGTGCATGTAATGTGTTTCAGTCGTAACTGTGTGAAGATTGTTGACTTTATTTAAGAGTGTAGAAGTTTCTGTTTGTCAAATGGAAAGTTTAGATGAAACTCGTGGAGATTTATGTATAGGATGAGCCTCATTGTGCAAAGGAATCGCCTGAGATTCTGATGAAAATGTTAAAGGGGGAGAATAAATTAAATTTTTAATGAGAGTTGAGAATGACTCAGTGTTATATGGAACTTTAATCGCTAAATCCTGAGCTTTACTTTGGGAATGTGATAACCTTTGTTTTTTAGTGTGAACTGGAGAAATAGAAATAGCCTGCTTAGAGGTAGAAAGAGTTTGCCCTTTATTGTTGGGCAGAGGTAACAAAGATTTAATATCTTGAGAACTAGCAAATGGTGTATTAGTGCCATGAGTGTGGCTATTTTCCCAACGCCTTACATATAAACTATCCTTTACAAACGTTTCAGCTGCTGAGCTGTGAACATTGAGAGTCCCACTGTGGGGATGTGTGTAAGGTTTGGGAGCTTCCCTGTATTTCCTGAGTAATGGGGAAGGTCTCTGCCAGTCACTGACAAGTTCTTCTCTATTAGCGAAATGTATGAAAAATTTGTTGGCTCCCTGTGTATGATTCTTTTTAGATGAATTTTTCCCACTGCATAAGCGAGATTTTTGTTGAGGGTGTCCATAAGGAGGAAAATCTTGAAAGTGCACATCTGGTGTCAAATGTTGCGGTTTCTTCTGGTGAAAATAGGTGTGAGGAGTCTCAAATGGTTTGTGAGCAAAGGATGTGGGAGTGTGATACCCCATATGTGTAGGGTTTTGGAACCGATGGCTCCTGAGCTCCTCAAAAAATCGTTGTCGCAAAGTTGATTTTGCAATGTTTTTATCGGCATTGGAGTTTTTCTTCTGGTCATTTGTGAAAGAAGTAGAAAGCGTTACTACTTGTGGAAGAGAATTTGAACCGATATTATGACCAGAAGTGAGATAAGAAAAGTTATGTGATTCCTTGGGGTAGGGGGGAGCGTGATATTGTACATGCTGTGTACTTTGAGTAGTTATCAGAGTGTGATTTTCAACATGAGAGAAGCTAAGTGATGGTTGAGGTTCCAAATATTCATCAAGTGCTGGTTCGAGGACTGATTCATATTGCTCAAAATAAAAAGTATGCGAAGCCAAAAAGGAATTAGGTAACGTTGCTTCATTAAAAGATAATATAGTATCTGAGAAATCTTTTTGAGAGGAAGTGGGGGGGGGGGGGGCCCTGAGAAAAATTTTCATTCATAAGAGTTGGAGCATGCATAGAGGAAAAAGAAGAATCTGTGTTGATCGTTAATGGGGGAGATAGATCAAAATTAATAATTAAGTCTTTAAAGGAATTAGAGCTATCACTGAATTTAAAACGTTTTATATTATTCAAACAAAGGGAAGATCTATGAAAACCATGCTGATAGTTTGAAAAAGTATGCCCTATTAAGCTATTCTTATTTAAAAAATTATCTTCTACAATGTTTGTGGTGTATGCAAATGCTGTTCTTCTACTTACTTCCTTTGTTCTACTTAACATTCTGTTTCTCCCATATACTGTATATTGAAAGTGTGCTTTCCATATTCCTTCATGTTTAATATATTGTTTTGCGCGCTAATTCTAGTTATATCTTGTTCCTCTGGACTGCTGGTATATTTAATCTTAATTCCATTTTGCTTTTCACGCATCGGCATCTGCTCTGCCCTTGCTGGTCATTATGCCTGATGCTCAATTCTATCACTTCCAAAGTGGCACTATATTTTTCCGTGAGCTATATACTTCCCAAAAGTGCTTGTGGTATTACCACTTCGTTACAAAACTCTGCGTAACATACCTTACATCTGTCCCTTTAAATTTCCTATTTCCTCCTACACACCTCTGCGGCAGTTTGGTGCTATATCAGTATCAACCTGACTTTATGTCATCATATATTGTCTACTTACTGTTTTATGTGAGGTGATGTGTTGCTCAATTTTTTCGAAGGGTCCTATTTGCCCAGACTGGGCGCGCTAATAATTTTTTTTGAGTGTTCCTGCGCCCTATGCCGCCGGACCCTAGTGTGCCTAGCGCCTATGCGCCTATATTTTTCGTCACATCAATGCGCCTAGCGCCTATGCGCCTTTGCGCCTGCGGCTTTTCGCTGGCCGGTGGATGTTCGCTGAAAATTTTATTTGCAAAGAAAATCTTAGTGAGATAAATTTTACATATTTTTACTAAGGAAGAATTAAAGCACATTTATTAAATTTTTGTAATTAAAAATCACCGGTAAATAATTATGCTACACGTCCTCGTTCCCTCCTCTCACGTCCCTTGTGGTTCCATGCATTTTCCCCCAGGAGGCTTTCGCACTGAGCGCTGAAGAGAGTTGAAAATTTTCTATAGCCATAGTTGCAATTTATTTGTGTAGTTAAGAACTACTGAATCTAGTTAGTATTATATATATATTATATATATATATATATTATATAATATGATATATATTTATATTATATATATATTATATATATTATATATATATATAGTATATATATATAGTATATACTATATATTATATATATATATATATATCATTTAAGGTTTTACACTGGTTTTTTAGAATGATAATTTTGCCACGCTTCTAAGTTCTAACTTTAAGGGTACAAAAAGATGCAGATATGTTTCTAAAACATAGGCGCGGCTATAGGCGCAGAGAATTGGCTGTGCGCCTTTGCTTAGTCCGCCTTTTTTAAAAATTGTTGCGCCTATGCGCCTTTGCGCCTACAAATTGATAGTGCGCCATAGGCGCATAGGCGCAACGCCCAGCTCTGCCTATTCCACATCCTATTTCTAACATGGGCAATAGGGTTGTCCCTCAATTGAGGTGAGAGCTCTAGTGTAATGGATTTTTGATTTGCGTCATTTTCTCTACTACTTATTTTGTTTCCGGTGTCTTCAATACTTATTTCAATCTACTTTACATTGCCTTTGTGACTTTCATAATTATTCATACTGTTCCTACTTTCATTTTCAAAATTATATTAATTTGTTTCGTTATTAAAATTATAAAATGTATTATTAAAATGACATGGTTGAAAAATAGAAAATGGGTTAAAAGTATTATGTACAACAAAAGGCACCTGTTCCGTGGGAATATGTTGAGAATCTTGAGTGGGAGAAACACTGTTGAGAGAAATATAATGATTGGTAAAATTATATAAAGAACCTATAGTTTCTCCCAATGTACCATTAAAATCCTTCTCATCTCTATCTTCTGGTGTTACATCGTCATCCGCTGTGAACTCAGATCTGAAATGAAAACAAGAAACATTTGGCATCCTATCTAGTGTGCTTGTGTGTGAGTGTGTTTGATTTGTGATTCCGTTCATGACTGCATTTTGCTTAAAATGGGAGAAGTTTGAACATTTAAATTACATGTGTAAGCATTTGTATCTCCTTTAACCAGGAAGGAAGGTTTTTCTATGTGTCCTACCCTCCTCATTGATGAAAAAACTGCTCATTTGGTTCCTCATTGTAATAATTTTCATTTTCATCATCATAGTAAAAATTTTGCTGTTGCATCTCATATTGATCATCAGGAGCTTCTTCATATTCGCTTGCTGGTTCAGCCATTCTGGTGTAAGATGTTTGCTTTTTTCTCCATGAAGATCTAGGATTCTGTTGTGGTGTTTGCTGATAGCTTGGTCTATTTTTTGGGTTTTACTCCCTGATATGATTTTCTAAAGATGCCAATCCCCATCCATTTATTGTTTATAATATTTTGTTTAATTTGGTCAGTTATAGGGGCGTTTTTCAAAGGAATACTTGTGTTATTTGGACTCCATCTCGAGTCTTTGCAGTTTGGCTTTGTTCCCCTTTTGTGTTTTTCGTTACAATTTCGGCAGTAGGGGTCAAAAGGACAAAATGGAGTTGTATGCCCTGATCTTTCACAATGGAAACATATTTGGGTGTTTTGGCGCGGGGGATTTTGTCTAGTGGGAAACACCGGAGCTTGTGGCTTTGATTGATGGTTGAAAGGTTTTTTGATAATTTTGGTTTGGTTGCTGAAAGTTTTGGGGCCTTTGTATGAATGGAGCAGCCTTTTGGAAGTGGATGTTTGCCTGAGGGATAGCCATTTTGATTGGGTTATTTAATCTGCCCTCAGACTTCTGTAAAAATTCTTGAATTTGTTTTGTTAGATCTAGGTTTGGGTCATAATACTTCTTAAAATCACGCCTAAATATATCAGGTTTCTCGGGCAGCAATGTACCTAGATGTAAGAATGCTGTGGCCGTGACCAGTTTTTCATCTGGTTTAAAAGCGTCGCCGAAATGGGAAAGGATATCAAAAAATTCAGTGTAGAGTTCTTGCAAAGAAAGAGCCACAGAACTAAGTGAGCGATTGTCGTCCCATTTATAATTTCTCACGCGCAACATCGCGTCAAGAGAAAAGAGAGGTTTATCAGGGAAGATACATTCTTTAATTTTAGTGATGAAGTCATCTAAAGTGGGGACATTTATAATTTCTCACGCGCAACATCGCGTCAAGAGAAAAAGAGAGGTTTATCAGGGAAGATACATTCTTTAATTTTAGTGATGAAGTCATCTAAAGTGGGGACATTGAAAATCTTAGGTTTGGCGTTTAAGAACTGTCTTTCTTCTGAATCAGGGTCGTTGCTGACCTGATTTAGCGCCTGAGCGAGTTTAGCTGACTCTGATACACAATGTTTTAGGGAAATGTTCTCTCTGACATTTATTTCCCAGTTGGATAAAGATGGGCCCGTCCATCCACCATTGACCCTGCCCGTGAGAAGCAAATCTGGTCTCGTCACTTGGGTGATTGTGGCGATAGGTTGGGCCGGTGCAGTGGCGGCCGGAGGTTGGGTTGGTCTGGCATTGTTTGGTGTAGAATCTGCGTCAGTAGTCATTTTGAGATTTGTTTTGTATTAGTGTTACAAAAAATTAAACCCCAAAATTTACTTGACGTTAACGTTGCAAAAGGGGTGTATAAAATTTATATGTAAAAATATTTTTAATATAACAGTTCATGGTTGTGGGAATTCAAGTTCTTATTTGTACATAGTTAAAATTAAATAATAAAAATATAATCAGTTATGTTAATATAGATATTGTCACAACTCTGTATTCTTCCAGTATTCTAAGGCTCCGTCCTCCACGTAAATGACATCGAATTTAATGAGGGGGTTTTGGACTTAGTGTGGGAGAGTATAGAGGTGACCTAGACCAACCTATTAAATAGGTATTCTTAGATTTAAGTTCGGTATGTGATTGTTTTTTAATATTAAGGAAAGATTATTCCAATAAATTGGAATAATAAATGAATATGTAGTCTTAAGGAAAATCTATTACTATTTTAATATATTATTTTTCATGCTCATTTTTTCCAAATTTGAACCTTTGGCTCATACCTTTAAATACCTATATATTTTTTTCTCTTTTTAATAATTATTTATTTGTATGATTATAAAAAAATTTATACCAAAGCTGATAAATAAAAACCACGAGTTTAAAAAAATTGAAGCTGATTATTAAAAAGGCGGCTCTAACAAAGATTAACCAAGACCTGTATGTGAAGCTTAAAACATCTGTGCAGGGTAGTTTTCACTATTTCATATAAATTAGTCTTAAAAACTATTAAACTAAATGATAAACCTAATAATAAACTTAATAACTAATCAATATAATAACTTATATACCATAAAGATAAAATTGGCTTATATTATAATTATTTACAGACTTACCTCATATGAAATATCATCATCTTGCGAAATATTTCCATCATTTCAATTAAGAGACAAAAGGCACGCCTTCTTGACGTTCTTCCATCGATAGGGTAAGGCACCCTCTTCTTTTAATTTCCAAATGATAAATAGCATGGTGCAATCGTGAAAGTTGTAACCGGTTTAATCAAATCTCTGGATTGTGCTCCTGGTCCTGGGAAACACCTCCTTAATACTTAAATCATTGTCTAAATTCTTCCCTATTGGATATTGTCTTTCTTTGATGAGGGTTAGGATAGGTTAGTTTAAATATAGTTAAACCTAATATAAAATAAAGAAAACTTTTAACTGCAGCCAAATGAAAATTTTATTGTTGTAATTCCCATGCGAAGAGCCACCCCATACTAGTTAACTCTTAAGTTAAGTAATATACCTAAATCTTACGCACTGTCTAAGATTTTGAAACTTTCAAATCAAAATTCCACAACGTAAATCAATTCCCTTCAATTATTTTTTGTCAGTTAAAATTTTCAGTTTATTACGTATTTCTTAATATATTAAATCTCTTGTCAGAGACTGAAACTCCTCAGTTTTGTTTGTTAAGATAAATTTTAACCGTAAAATTTTTACAACTACTGTGAAAATTCCTTTGATATCTTGTCCTCTTTCATAGCCTCTTAAGCTCAATTTTCCAAAAAATATTTTCTATCAAGTTTGATGGACATCTTAATAATCTAAATTTTAGATGCTGACAATTCTTCCATGAATCTTACCTCACCTGAATTACACTAGACAATAACACGCTCACTCATATAACTGTACTCATTTTCAAATGTCTCCTCTCACTAAATAAAGTAGCTAGTCCTCGCTTTAGATTGTTTCGCGTATTTTCTCCACAGCCTCACAATAGAAAATTTACTATCGCCCATACTACCATTTATCTACTGACCTGCTGTACTGACCTCCCCATAAGAGCCACCGGTAAGTTTAGTCGATAGGCAGCACGCGACTACCAAGGCGACTGGGGCCACTACCACACGCTCGGCCAGTTTTGTAGTCTGCCCTCTAACCTGTTGAGAACAAGCTTGCGTGAGCTCTTCATAGTGCTTTTCTTTGCCATGGTGAAAAGGGCAACAAAAGCAGGCCCTTTCGAGGAAGACATTTGCTGTGACTTTCTGATCTATAGTTTTGGAGAAGTGTTAACTACGCACTATCGTAACAACACGCCCCTTCTAATGCAGCGTTATTATCGGCTGAATTGTTATACACTCCTCGCTACTTGGGTATTCCATTCTCTCTTCTCGTCTAACCATTCTCTGGTTCTGAACCCCACTCGGTCAGAGGAATTAAAAAAATTCTGTTGTAAGTGCAAGAGAGACACCCTCGAACGGTGAGTGGACAAACCTGACATCATCTAATATATTCATACTACACATTAACTAATTGCATTGTGTCCCTAGGTCTCTGCACTCTTTGTCAGGCTATAAATATGAGAAACAAGGTTAATACCTCGATATAATGAGAATACACCCGAGTGTATAAATTACTATACATCATAAATGTAGTATGATATGTAGGTTTGTACGAAAGCTCCGGGTGTGGTTGATGCTTTTGAGTGATGTTAGTACTACACGCCTGCAGATAATTAGAGAACCTAGCTACATAGGTGAAAAAAGAATGAGAGTACTGTCACACTATAATTTATTGATGAGTGACCTACTGTTGGATATACTCAATATTATATATAAAACGCTATATTGGTAAGTATACTTTTATGACCTGATGATTAGTGAGTCCTACCATAATTCTTATAACATAAATGCACGCTCATTCTAAACAACTCTCTCCACTAAGCTTTTGACAAAGGATCAGGCTATGGTGTGGTTGGATTGACATATATATATGGTCTACTAAGCCTTGTATCTATCGAGAAGGGAAACCGTTGAGATAAAGTAGAATCACTGACATTTAACTTATTTTAGACGTATTGGATTTTAGTCCCTACTATACCTATATATACCTCTTAATTTATTATTTAAAAAATATTGCATATTAAATTAACTCTCATAGGTAATCATACATGAAAGTTGATTTAGGAGAATATTTGATCCATTAATATATATATGAGTTTAGATCTATAATTATTTATTAATCACAAACTAAAATGAATAATTTATAGTTAATTATCACTAATGTTATATTGGTTCAATTATTTATTTGAGCAACTCACACATTGGGAACTACATTTAATAACACTTTTTGAAGAGTAAATAAGTTTATTGTCTCCTATTGATATGCCCTATATATAATATCATTAGTATTATTGTTACACATATACATGACAGTCATACTCTATTGACTAATAATTAATATATAAATCATATTATGGATAATTGCAAAATATATATATTTAGTGAAAGACATACTACACTTATGAGAGACTTTCCGACCTCCTGTGCGTTGGAGATATTATGAATCAGCTGTCATCTTTTCAAGAGAGAGTAGTTCCGTCGGCCCTAATTTTTCTCAAAAATTCCCTCTGTCTTCGCGACCAATCCGGAATTGACTTAATATGTATATTATCATACTACCTCAGATACATTATATAATAAATTATGCTTTGGAATAGGGATATATCATTTTTAATCACTAACTCCACTAAGCTCACCCATTTATTTTTAATCCAAAATCTATATTGGTAGTCCACTTTGAGTGATGAACGTATATATCTATCCTAAAACAGTCTGTATTATCATATTAACCTATTCAAGTATTTAAATGTGAAGGGAGGATCAAATATTGTGGAGAGATTATTTGTGAAACCTTATTTTAGCCCTACTACTAACAACAACAACACCACACAGAGCAAATATTCTATAATATTTATTTCAGAGCTCAATCACAATTTATTGAATGGGCCCAAAATGCCAACTCGCACACTCACTTTTTTACAGTGTTATTCTCTATCATATCTGGTGTCTATATGATCATTGAGTTTATTCTGATGCGTTCTTCCATTTTTTCCATGAAATCACTAACTCTTTTTGCACATTTTCCCATTTTTATCGATATTAATCAACACTAATTCTATACTAACTTATTTTTTTATACGAAATGCTAATTTCAAATCTATAGAAATATTGTATACGATTGAGCAATCTCAATTATCAACGCTATACACTCAACAAAATGTCAACTAATTCAAGTTATATATTTGATTTTTTTAATGAAAAAATTTAGTGCAGGTACGAGAGGTATATGATTCATAAACCTTCTATTATTATTTTTATTTAATTGAGCTTATAGATGACTACTACAAAACTAAATGTTGACATAAAAAATACTAAATATATATAACTACTATTATACCTATTATAAATAGCCTAGCCTATTGGTTGACTTATATAATTGACGTAATCCATCTAGATGCATCATTTCCAATTTAGTAAAAATATCTATTATTATCGAAAAATATCAATATTTGTAAGAGTTATACGTAAAATAAATGAGGTCAAATAAATAATATAAGGTTTCATGAAAAATTATGAAAACCCGCCGAAACAAATTTTGAGACATACAATGACAATTATGAACCTCACATAACAAGCACAAAAACACCGCAAATGACGTTTCAAGCCGTAAAAACCACAAAAAAAAGCTTGCGCGTTTCTGTAAATTGGCCTCCTTTTTACTCTCACTCATCAAAATTGTCCTGAAATTAATATAAGAATTATAATGTCCATTTTTAAGGTACGGGCTAAATGGGGTCAAAACTATGATATGGCAAATATTGGATTCCATCCTCAAATCATTAGAAATATTGTTGTTTTTACTCATTTTATAGTTCAAAATATAGGTGATAATAAGATACTCATCTAAAATTCTAAATTGAAAATCCAATATATTTATAATAAACACTCATATTATATATATAGATTCATATAATATATACTCATAATAATATATCGATTATTATATTTACTATATATTAATTAACTCTAATAATATATAATCCTCATATATACCCCTATACCTATATCTCATAATTATATTCTATATTATATATAGATATATTATAATTTATATACTTAATAAATATCATATTATATTATACCGTATTATATTATATTATATACATTTATATAATTAATCATCTATAATATATATATATTAAATTATAACTTATTCTATCACTATATTAATTACTACCTATACTATATATTCATGAATACTCTTAAACCCCCACTCACTATATATTATATAATATATATATATATATATATATATACTACTATTAATCTACCATACCTCATATATATATTATATACCTACTATCTATTACATACTATACTTTCTCCCCCTATTTGTGATAGTACTACTATATATATATTACCATATATACTAAATACTCACCCTACTCACTATATATATATATATATACTATACTCACTACCACTACGTATTTAATATACCTTCGCAATGAGAATACATAGTTCCAATTTTCAAAACTCGGCTCCGTAACCCGCCCAGTGAAGTAGTTAAAGGAAACTCAATGACTCGTTCTGAATACTCTCTACGCTATCCATATATCTGTTAGTAAATGAATCACCTCTGATCAGCCTTAAGAATAACTTCTTGCATCGCTGACTCTCAAATTCCCTCTGTATGAACGTTGGCTAACAATCATCTCTCTACAAAAAAAAATATTTCCTACTAGATATAAGATATTTTTTTTTGGTTGAAGATGGGCAACACGTTCTATGAGTCCCTGCTCTTTCAGTGATGTGAATTGCAGGTATATTTCTCCATTGCACCATCAAAATTTCCATTATTTTCTGCCAAGACAATGCCTGTTGCCCATTTTTGGTCATCTCGATATGGTAAATTCCTCCTTGGGGGGCGGGGAAATTCTTACTTTGACTCTTACTTGTTTCACGCCCCGGCCCTCTTGGCTTCGATTTTTTCACTTATTTTGCCGGCGGTGTCCAGGTTCCCTAGAAAATACAGGATTCTCCTTTTTACCATCCAAATTTTTGATTACTGCTCCCCAATATTCTTTCTCCCTTCGTTCATGGGGGGGTTTCGTAGTCGGCATTGGTATTACTGTCCTCTTTGGTGAACTCTCTTTTATTTTTTTTGTGGCTATTATTACATTACCCTCTATTAAAGATTTTGTAAACATCTCATTAATAATTAAAAAATCTTTTTCAAATGATGGCATCTAAAAACAATTTTGTGAGATTATGGTGATGTATGAAAATAAAAGTCTTTATCAAAAATCTGTTAATATATTTTTATTTAGTTATATATTTATATATATATATATATATATATATATATATACCTATAGTATACCCTATTATATATATATATACTTACTATACATATAACTATACCTATATATAATACTATATATATACTATCATATAGCTATATACTACTATAAACTACTATATATATCACTAATATATCTATCATAATATATATATCACTATATTATATATTGAAAGTTATATATGAATCTATTTTTTTACATTTTCTTTATTAATTTATTGTTCAGTTTCTTCATTAGAAAATTCATGACCACCGGCCGGAATTTTTTTGGGGATTCCCGCTAATTTCGATTCCGACCGGAGGGAACTGAAAAATCCAGTTCCAGTACCCCCTAGTATATATTTACCCACACACTAGCATTTCCATTTACTATATAACTGCCCTATATAATATATATATATATATATATATATTTATCATATATATAATACTATATACTATATATATATTAGTGATTGCAACGGCGCGGCAGAGTAAGTTTTGCGCGGAGGCCGGCAGAGGCCGGCAGGCCGGAAGAATGAAAATTTTATTTCCGGCCGGAGGCCGGAGTCCCCGGCCGGAGAATGAAAATCTTCAATTTTTTCGACTTACATTCTTTATAATTATATACAGATTACTTATATCTATACTACCTATATATATATATATAAATATAATAACTATACTATATATCTAGTTCTATACTATACTTCCATTCAGAAGCCTACCTACTATTATATATATATATATCTCATATATATATATACTTAATTTGCAATTACTATATATTTCCTCAATTCCGAAAAAACAATCTCAGATATCTTATCTTTGCAAATCCCACCCGGAATTACAATTTCGGCACGACAAACTATAACTTAATTGCTACACTACCTTTGAAAGAATTAACTACAAAGAGCGAGTGGCATGATCGATCGTATGATTTTATCTCTTTGTAATACCTGCAGTTAAATATGCATTGCAAAAATATTTCGCAAAAACTTGGAAAGGATACGAGTTCTGTACAAAACTATGAAAAGACTGAACTTTTAATTGCTGTTTACCTCGACACGCCTTTAGTACCATTAACCACAGAGCCGAACTTAATTACACTGCAACAGCTCTAATCCACAGATACAAACTATCACGACACTCCCTTCTGTTCTGCATATTATGGCATTCAGACATAAAATCAAAAATATTACTGCGCTCAAAGTAAGAAGTACTTTTTATAAAAGCTAACATAAACATTTTTACATCTAAGTTAGACTCCTCTGATAACACACATATGACTGTTCAAACATGATCAATCTCACAAAGATTCACCCATGAAACGAATCTGAAATATGAAAACGGCAGACTATTGAAGAAGAAAGAACACCAACAACAGAACAAGGTTTCCAACAGGAACACCACCCACGAACAAATCTTCACGCACAGAAATGAATCCGACTATTCAGATACAATCAAACTAAGTAGAACTGATCCAAACAAGAGAAAAAACTCTAAAATATCATCCATCGTAGCACCTTCCTGAAGAAAACAACACTGACAATTACAGAAAATACACTATTCAACCTACTGTCGGGAAAATATCTTGTCAAGCCACCACCACTCTATGAAACGAACACTCGAATGTTCGCAACCTTGATTCCACCTGTTATGGTGGAAAGACAAGAAACAACTCTTATCCTCGATTGTCAATCTTACCTGCACACTTAGAATAGGAAATATCTCTCTCTCTACCTTCCAGTTTGTTGTACTTTAAGGCGAGAGAATGTTCTAGCCAAGCAGCGAAACATATTTCTATACAAGAAATAAGGCATCGTCTTTCTCCAACACTAGCTGAACAGCTCCTGTTTCTTCATCTATTTAATTGGTGACATCAATTTGATTTATAAATATTATGTGAATGCATTATTATCCTGCCTTACAATAATGTAATTCATATGCTATTTTATTTAACTTTCCTTTTTCAGCTGACTTTGTTTATTCAGAAAATATACAACTTAACTTTTCTCCCCAAAAATTCTATTTGTGAATCTATTACACAGTATCGATTACAGTGTAACATGCACTTTCATAATCATACATATAATTACCTCTATATATATATATATTATATATATATACTATAATATCAATTATATCATATAATATATATATATACTCTTCTATATATTATATAATTAATATAATATATTTATATACTTACTAATATTATATTATATAATATTAATAATTACTATATAACTATATATTTATATATACTATTTTCACTCACCTACTATACTACCTATACTATATATATACCCTCATACTATATACACTACCTATATACCTATATATATATACCTATTTATTTAATACTCATACCTTACCGGTATCACCGTCCTTATCACTACTATATACTACATACATATATACCATATACTATCAGTAGCACACGAAGAGGATCACTCACTCCCCTTTAAAAATTATCACACAAACTACACAAAAAAAATAATTACAAACTTACTAGGTTTATCTACCCTCAGACAAGATATACCTAGATATAACACTATATACCTATATTATACACTATATACCGTTTCAACACTACAGAGTTTGAAATACTTTGCGGCCTCTATTAATAATTTTAAAGATAAGGATATACTACTATACCCCCTTGATTCTCACTTATATATAACCCCCTATAAATTTACTATATTATATATATACTATAACTAATATATGTATATATATATCTATATATCATATATTATTATATTATACTTGCTATATACACTACTATATATACCCTATATATACATACCTATATAAATATCTATCTACCCATATATATATATTATTATACTATACTATATACTATACTCTTATCATAATTTGGTTCTACAAACTTACATCCCCCTCTCTTGTTTCTCTTGCCACACTTTTCCTGAAATAAATTTTGCTTTCACACAAAAATTTCTTAACAGTCAGAAAAGTCTCAAGTCTCTGAGTTCAGGCTTTTTAAAACGAAAATATGTTTAGTGGCAACGCTTTCTGGCACGGAGAGGACAATTTTACCAGAAAGCTTTTTCTTAAAACACTTCTTAACCTTTTCTGAACTTAGAAATTTTTTATGAACTCTCCGAAAATTTTTCCCAGAACTGCCCAGGGATCAAAAAGTCAAAGTCTCTCACACACATAATTTTTTTTAGTTCTTTGGTCAGATATGGCATGTTAGTCAATAAAAGTTCTTTTTAACAAATTTCATTTACCTATTTCTGTATTTCAATTTTTAAGCCTAGATTTATCAAAAGTGTATTTTTTGTTAGGGGTAGTCATTTTGGATACTCAAACCTCTTTTAGCGTTGCTTTCATCAAAATAATTAGCAGCTTTTAGTAAAATGGTGTACATATCAGGGCCCTATTTCATATTTTATATATTAATCTATACGTTTAGTTACCACTATTAGTTATTAGTTATTAGTTTGACTTAAATATTATCACTACAACAAAAAAAATATTAAAAATAATTTTTTTACACACTTTTTTGTAGGGTGAATCACCTTTCTTCTAATTAACATTTACTCTTCTCACTTAAATGTCTCATTTAATCACTTTCAACTGAAACTTAACTAAGACCACTTACACACATTCCTTATTTCTCAAACACCCCACCCCTTTAACAAACCACAAATCCATTGGTCCCCCCCCCCCCCCTTATCCCTTCCGGCCCCGGAGAAAGCCGGATAGCACCTGTCAGTGGTCTCCACGGCCGAGCCCCACGGAGTTCTTTCAAAACAGGCCCCCCGGAACTCCGGCCAAAGCCGGATTCCGCCGGAGCCGGAGATCCGGTGCCGTCCCTACTCCATATATCATCCTCTATATTTACTATACCTTTACCGCCTTATATATTCCCACTACACTAATATACTCACCTTATACTCACTATCGATATACCCTTATTACCAGGTATCACTATTACACTATCCTTTCTATATCATATACCTACTTACTCACTACCCCTCCCCCCCCTCCAACACCCGTCACCTCCATACTACCACCTCACTTGAGAGACGAGAAGCCTCTTTTAATGCCATTCCCTAAAAACTCCTTCATTTTGTATCATTCTCTATATTTATTATTATTATTTATTATTATTACTTATTATTATTATTATCTCCATCTATTATTACTTATTACTTATTATTACTTATTATTAATCTCATCAAAAATGCCTCAAATAGTTTTAAAATAATTTTAGTAGCCTATCGCAATATTTATAAAATTCTGCTTTATGTGGCAATATATTTGATTCAACATAAAAAACTCTCGCAATTGGTTCAAACTCACATTAATTCATAACATGGACAGTCCATCACGAAAACAAAGTTAACTGCAAGCAAATTTTCATACTCACAACCCAATCTCACTCATAATTGGGCTGACAGGGAGGAAAAGGAATCAAAAACATTTTTTTGATGATGGCACAATGACATTCTTTTGGTAAGAAATATTCTTTGAAAGGTTATTTAAACCCTTCTGTTCAATTTTGGTCATTTATATTTCTAATAAAACTTTTACTAAATAAATTATATATATATCTATATTATATATTATAATTATTATTATATAACTATTATACTATTTATACTATCCATATATATATTTTCTATACCCAAATCCCTTATAATATGTATATGTATAACTAGTATATAACTATAACTAATATATATATATATATATACCTACCTATCACCACCTTACTCCATCTCATCACCCTCTTATATATAGTTATATAGTTATATTTATGCTTCGATTATTCTACCTTCCGTATACTATCACCCTAGCTCAGTGCATCCCCGCCACCCACTCCCCCCCCCCACCCCCGATACCATTGGTATCCTCAAAGTATCACGCAATTTTTTTTTGTTTTGAGTTTATTGTGTCGGTTTGAGTTAAAGTATCAGTTTAAAAATTTTGTTGATACCCTTTCAACCCGATACCAAACACATGTTGCGTCTTTAAATAGATTTCGATATATAGCCTATATATATACCCTATATACTAACTTATTATTATACTATAATAATATACTATATATAATACTTACCCCCTCTAGCTACTCATACCTCTCATACTACCCTACTACTACTAATTACCCCCCCCTACTTCTATCAATACTACAATATCCGCATTTATTCCTACAACCTCACTACCTACTTTATATCTATCCCTATACTATATAACCCTACCTTTACCGCCTACGCCCCCTTCCATACCTACCTACGCCACTACCCGGCTACTACCCTACTTCCATACCCCCTACCCTCCCCTATAACTATCACCGGTACCCCCTCCACTTACTCACCACTCTATTCACCTCACACTATCATCCCACCTCAACCCTACTATATATCTACCTCACTTCAACCTACCTACCCTATATATCCATACACCCACCCCCCCACTCCTCTTTCCCGTACTCACTCACACTACCCCAGAATTGGAGCGCGCACCACACACCATCCATTCTAGTATTCTCAGTCATCTCCGGAACCAGTTTATTCATATTCCAGCGAACTCTACACTCAATATCCCCAGATTGACCTAGCCAATTTTCTTGACTACGCTCCTTGACTTTCATATCTCTCCACCCCCTTTCACAACTCCCCCCTCTCTATTACTAAACTCTCACACCATTTTCCTTCCTCTTCCTCCCAATACATTTTAGACTGACTTTTTAATTCCTTCTGAACATGTAAATTTTCTTTATTTAATACTTTTTCTCTCCAGAGCTCCAGCACACGCCCTAAACCATAATTTCTGGCACTTATTATCTGGGGGCCTATATGGGCAATTAGAACTATTCTCTGGACACTCTAATCCAGCTTTGCACTCGTGACGATACTTCAATCATCGCTGAAAAAGGTAGGGGCTGTAATCACCGTGGCATGATTGCAGGTTCAAATTCTTTCATCTTCAGCTAATCTTTTTCTCCAAAATCCTTATGGTTCAATGGAGCTTGTTTTCGCGGCGCCATTCTCAAGAGAAGAGAGACATTGCGTGTCGGGCATGGAAAAACCGCGGTCGTTCTTCCTATCACTTACTAATTTCAATTCTGCTTGGAATCGTTGCCAGGGACACTATTCAACCGGCTAGGCTGCATTTCATTCTAAAAGGATTTGGTGCGCAACCTGCTTTTGGTTCTACCTCCCGAATAAAAATTTATAAGCCTTTCTGCCAAAAACATTCTCTAACAACTTCTGTTAAATAACTCACCTTCCCTCCCCCTTAACTCAAACACATGCTCTGTTTATCATCAAAACTTACTTTTCACAAACCTCTTCTGCCTCTTTTTTTCATCCAATTCTACCCTGGCACAATCTTTGAGCAATCCTTCCCTCCCTACTTCCTTCCTCTCTCCAGGTTTCCCACGCTCTTTACCTTGAGAGCATTACACCTCATCGTGTGCATGAGATCCTAGATCTCTAATGAAATGCCAGGAAGGCTGTTCCCCCATCGCACCTCTCCCTCCCGGTTTTCGAAGGAGTGTGCTTCTGAAGCTGACGCCCTGTCCTAAATACAAACATCTACTCTTCTAATGTCTAATACTACATACTTTTCCTCAGTAATGCGCAAATGTCCAACCCATTCCCGAAAACGCCGTCAGCCCACTCTGATCCTTTCCCAACACCTCGGCCATAGCTCTCACTGTATTCTATCTAACTAACATCTTTGAAGCTCTTCTTAACTCTCAATATCCCCCTGGATCATATGGAGTAAAACTCATCTCCTCTTCTTTCTCCAGATCGTCAGTATGGCCTTTCATGCATTGAAAAAGTACACTGGTGACATTAACTTTTCCTCATGTAAAGAGATTATATGAGTCTTCCCCCTGCCTTTAAGCGACTCACAATATGGGGAGCCCTCTTGACGTCTGGTGGCCCGCTCCTCCACCACTCCACTCCCCAAATATTCTGACCACGGAAAGGTCCCATGGCATGCACTGCACTTCGCCCTCTCCCCTCACAGCACCCTTTACCTTGTGAGTTTCCTCCTTCTCTATTTTTTTATCTTTGTCAACTCTGATCATCATATCACGCCAACGTGTGACTGGAGGCATCCCCTCTTCCTCTTTTAAATGTTATTGTGCGCTGTTCCTAAGGTTCCTTGCTTCTAATCTCCCACACTTTATTCCTACTCCTTTCATCACCCAGCATCTCCTCCCCAGCTGTACTTCTAATTCTAACCGCATAACTAACTCTCCATTCTCTCCACTCATATTTCACACATCTGCTCCCCACCCCTTTCTTTGGATCTCGAGTCTTGCTCTCGTCATCTTCGGGGAACTTTCTGAGTTCAATAACTCTTGCCGCACCTCTGGATGGGATATTCCTCGGTGGGCCGATCACTGCAACCTCCTTGCAAAATCAACTCCTTTAAAAAAACTCAACTTCTTTACATTTCCCTCCACACACAAACACCTCCCCAACTTTCCTATTTCCTTTCGACTGGCTCCTAACGTCTCACCTGTTTGAACTCAGGATAAGAGCGCGACACATGTACAGTTTTTTCACACACTCAAACACACCATAATTGTCTTGGGAACCTAATATTATACCCCGTGGTTTGCTAAGTGGCCCTCAAACGAACGCGTGAGTTCTCGTTCAGGTTGTGAGACATTTTTTCCATCTTGCAACAGTTGCTCCAATTATATACCAGGGCCTTTATTCACCCCCTGTCGCTGGAGTACTGTTTCCCACGCAGAGCAGAGAGAGAGATTCTGGCCCTCCAACCCTCTATTGGACCACATATCGTCAACGTTAAAGCTAAGAAGACTAATAAATTGTCTCCGCTTCTTTCAACTCTCTCTGACCTCTCCACTATTTCTGTGATGCTGACATCTGGGCGCACTATCTCTTTCTTCCTTGGTAGCTAAGTAACCAACGGCCCACGCACTGCTCGTGGAGTTGACCTTCTCACCCCATTCCACCACCTTCTGTCACCCACATAGCACAAGAGGTGCCTATGATAACTCACATGCATTTTGCATGGGTACCTCTGCGAACCCAGACCTTGTTCGCTTGTGGTCGCCCTCCTCTTCCTCTTTCCACGCTACTCCTCTGTCAAACCCCTAATTATCGTATTCTGTCGCGCTTCCTCCCTCATCCCACCCCGTCTATTTCAATCTCTTGCCCTCTCTGCTCTCACACGCCCACAATCTGCGCTCTCCTCTGCTGAGACTCTTGCCCGTTAGCGCTTGAACGCGCCCCCTTGTGTCAGGCTTCTTTCCCTCTCCACCTATTTCTACTAATTCTGCAGCCCCTCCTTGAGCCTGGCCTCGGGTGACCACTGCTTAAATACCCTCCTCATCATATCTATATATACTCCCCCCTATCATACTCATTCATATATACTATCTACTATTATAATATATATATATATCAATATATTACTATATATCAGTCTACTATTACCACTCATAATACTATATTTATCACCCTCCACCATATCTACCCTATAGATCCTACCATATACTACTACCTCTCCCCCCACGCCTTTACTACAACTACCCTACTAAGTATATATAATATACTATATACTAATATATTATAAAACTAATTAACCCTATCACTATACTATAACCTACTATACCATAGCCTACAATACCCTATGTACCGTAATCGTTACATATAGTATATAATTTATGATAATTCATAATATATATTTATATATCATACTAGCTATCTTACTACTATATATACTACTATATATCATATATATACTACAGCTACTACCTATAATATATATAAATACATAGAGTCTTCTATCTTTTTCTTCCTTTCTTTATCTTCCTCTATTCCTCTCAACCACAGACATGGGCGTCCACAGCGCCTGGCGTAACGAGCACATCACGAAAAGCACCAAAAGCAGTAGAAAGAACATGACACATGACACGTTGAAAAGAAAGCCCAGCCTCCCCAAAAACCCCCCCGCCCAAA
>JABUQX010025600.1:0-2500 GCA_015478945.1 Trachelipus rathkii
AAGGAGAGAGATATATATATATATATATATATAATATATGTATATATATTATATATACTATATATATAAGGTATATATATATATATATATATATATATATATAGTATATATAGTATATTTATTTATATATATGATATATAATATATATATATATTATATATGTATATATATATATATATTATAATATATATATATATATAGTATATATATATATATATATATACTTTAATATATATATATAATATATATATATATATATACATAATATTATATATATATATCATATATATATATATATATATATATATATATATATATATATATATATATATATAGTTATGATATATATATAATTCTGAACACCATGTCCCGCATGGATGCAGGGTGGTGTCGATCGCAGAATTATTTAAAATTCTCCTGCGACCGTTCATGGGAAGAGTAAAATGGTAGAAGAGGGTTCCCAGCCTCAATAGTCATGCGAAGATAATTTTCATATTCAGTAACTGCGTTGAAATCTTCACAACTATACCAGAAATCACTCGCAACAACAATTTTATTTTTAATTTCAAATTATGTTTTTATTCACTTTTGTCCAAAATAATTGATAGGATAATTTTGCCGCTCTTCATCTAAATTATTTCGGATAATGATTTATTTTTCTATTTTCTATAAATTGTTCAATTTTTAAAAAGACCTGGATTTAAAATTTTGTTGCTCCTCAGTATTAGGGGAATGGTTTTGGTCTACACAATGTTATAAATTTGAGGTTGGTTTTTCGGGGTGGATTTTTGATTTTATCAAGGGAACGGTTTTGGTCTACATAAAGTATTAAATTTGGGAGGGGGGTTTAGAGAGGTTTGAGAATTTTTATTCCTCTCGTCACCTGTTACCCCCTTAGGTGATGACCTAACCTCGTCTTAGAAGAGGTTACGTGGTTATAACTTATCATTAAGGGGTGTAGCAGCTCCCCCCTTTATATTGTAAATTCACATCCAGCCTTAGGGTGTGTTAGAGAGTTGGTAAATGGTTAAAATTTGGTATACTTTTAGGTGATTACGTAGCCTTGGCGTAACCGAGGTTACGTGAGTATTGTGGCAAAGGGTTAGGATTCAATCTCTGAGGAGCTACTTCTTAGAGACGTCGTATACAGTTCAAATATGGCAACCCTACTTCTTACGAAGCAACGTCGTCTACGACTAGTTTACGTCCCCGTGCTGTCACGGTATCTCTGGTTTGATCTCTGAGGAGCTACTTCTTAGAGACGTCGTATACCATTCAAATTTAGCAACCCCCCCCCTTCTCATAACGTATTCTAGTAGTAGACGAGGTTACGTCCCCGTGCTCTCACGGTACGCTGGTTCGATCTCTGAGGAGCTACTTCTTTGAGACGTCAGGAATTATTATTATTATTATTATTATTATTATTATTATTATTATTATTATTATTATTATTATTATTATTATTAATCACACATAAAGACGGTCATCATCGGGAGATGAGGGCGGAGTATTTTCTTTCATTATTTCTTTAGGTATATATATATATATATATTATATATATATATATATACTATGATATATATGTATTTAATTATAGGGTATATATAAATGTTTATATAAATTTTTTTTGTATTTTATAATTATTATTTATTACTTAATACTTATCTAATATAATCTATAGCATGTATATATATATATATAATATTTATTTATATTATATGATATATATTTATTTTATTATATATATATATATATATATATATATATATATATATATATATATATATTGTAGTTGAAATACATTCAGGTTCAGACATTTGATAAAAATGTCTTGTGTCAGGACCTACAGGTTGTGGGAAAATCTTTCTGTTATTAAATATTTTAAAAGAGGTAGAGATTTTCGAGTTTAACACTGTTAAAATAGCGTTTTTGTTACAATGTTTACCAGGAAAAGTTTAATGAATATAGAGATATAATTCAATTTTATGAAGGAAGATATGACATCAAGTCGATAGAAAATGCACACGGACATAAAATTACTATGTTTTTCGACCTATTGCATAAACTGAATGAAGATAGGGGTGAGGCGTTCACTGTATACTCTCATCATTTAAATATTCCAGTGTTTTTCTTATTACACAGAACATTTTCACCATAATAAGTATATGAGAGATGTCTCTTTAAATACCCAATACCTGTTCCTATTGGGTCAAAGAAGAGATGTGAGTCTAGTCAATGTGCTAGCTACTCAATTGTTTCCTACGCAGAGGAAAAGAGTTCTTGAAAGTATATAAAGAAGTCGCATCTAAGCCATACGGTTATTTAGTTTGTTAACTTCATCCCCAAAAACACGTACAGAGTTATGCTCCGCACAAATATCTTACCAACTGAAACTGAAACTGTATAATACCTGAATAATGAGTAATCTAGTTATTGAGTATTTACCTCTTATGAAGAAATTTAAAAAACTGAAACCTAGTGATAAAGGTAAACTAATCTG
>JABUQX010025600.1:7500-45000 GCA_015478945.1 Trachelipus rathkii
GTTCATATTAGAAAGAAGCAGCTGCAGTAACAATCATGAGGGACTATTTTTTAAAGAAAATTTGAAAGTTTCTCCTTTGTAATTAGAACCTGTATTCATGAAATATATCAAAGTTTAAGTATATTTATAAATATAAGCTATGTAATACACTATATTTGTTCAATCACTAACTCAACCTCTCAGTGTAAAGATAATATAAGAAAGAAGCTCCTTTAAAAACGGACGGAGAAAGAGTTTTCTGGGGATTGAAATTACAAAGCAGTTATGGGTTAGGATGATTTTTCGCTAAATTATGAGAGGTGCATTACCGATATTTAGAAAAGGCGGCGAATATATTGTTAAAAAAGCGGCTAGAACAGAGTTAAACACCATACATGATATAACGGCAGGGGCTAATCTCGTTATTCCTTTAAAAGGCGCATAGCAGATGTCTCTGATGAAATGCTTGAATATGTTAAGAGGAAAATAAGGTGCAGGATGAAGGGTCAAGGTAAAGGTCGCAAGAAAATGGATGTAAAGAAAAAGCTTAAGGTGAAAAGACCTCTAAAGGAAAAAAACATGTTAGGCTGTATTCGCTATTAAATTACTATCTGGCAACTTTTACATAAATAGTACCATTTGGTAACTGTATTGTACATAGGGAATGGATAATCAAGACTCTGCTCATTACGCCTCCAGTTGTTATACCTGTAAGATGCATTTCCTTCACCCTTTAGCCCGACTGTTGTAAGAGTGAATTGGATCTCTTTCCAATGAATCCTACCCAGATTAGTGTAGGTGAGGCCAATTTCATCAGTATTAACCCTATTCATTTAATCACCAACACCGATGTACTTTTAGAATTCAGCATCCCAGGCACTTCTGACCTGCATCTCGATCCGTCCAATATGTTTTTTATATTTAGAATCAAAATTGACGAACAGCAATGATTCGGATCTTCCATCATCCGACGACCACATATTGTACACCGAATCAAATTTCCTGTATACATGTTTTAACCTACTTGAAGTGTATCTCAATGAAACATTGCTTGGAGCTTCAGTCGAAATTATCCATATAGAACTTATATAGAACATTTGTTAAATTATTCAGATTATGCTAAACAGTCTCATTTCCAGTCATGTGGTTTTTATAGTTTCAAAGATGCAAACAAGCACACAGATAAAGCTGCTAAATCTACAAGTAACACATATGGATTTTATGGACGCTTAAATGGAAATATATTTTCCAAGAAAGACTTATTTTCCTTCAGTAGACACTACAATTCGATTAATTAGATCTACTACGCAATTTGCTCTTAAAATTAAAAGTAAATCTGGTGCTACTTCACCTAATCTTGAACCTGTTTTCAAGTTGTTAGATGCATATCATTATGTTAGAAACGTGAAATTGTTACCTCGGAGACATCTGGAAATTGAAAATCCCTATTGAACACCTACAGCAAAGCATCCTATCAAAAGAATTGAAACCAAGTTATTTAACTTTGCTTAGGGTTTATCTAGTATCAATATCCTTAACATTGTGAATGGTAATCTCCTTCAGAAAGTGATAATAGAAATTGCTGATCATGAAGCGTATTCTGGGTGTTATAAAGAGTCACCCTTTAAATTCACATCTTTTTGGACTTAGAGGTGTCAGTCTACATGTAAACGGACAACCATACTGTCGTGATTATGAAATGATATATAAAGGATCACAATCTCTTTGTTCAAGACCTTTTTACGATTTAATTGCCAATACTATTTCATGTAACGATAGTGGTACAGGTCTTGATCTTTAGGCTTACGCTGAGAATAGTGATTTATATGCATATATCTCACAGCTGACCTGTCAGCTTGCAACGCAAATCATTTAAATATTTTAAGAAAAGGAGAAAGTTTCCAAATTTTATAATCTACAATCACAGTCATAATGTATTTAGAGCATCTTCAACTCATAGAGATTGATAGAATGCGAAATATAATTTTGAATTATTAAAGATGAATGAAGAAGAAACAAAATCTGTTTAAAAACGAATCAAGATTTATTGGAGTCTTCGCTGTTAATAAAATAGGGTCAATGAAACTGGAGAAAGGATACATGGTTTAATCTCGGCACTTCCTTTCTTATTGTGATTGGAGACATTGGATTTGAGCAACTATAGGAAAAAACGGAGTTGTTTAGTTTCTCAATTCTCTGCATTTTACTTTGAATTCTTGTTGAGTAATCATTATGTAATTTCTATTTTAAAATTTAATATTGCGCATTGTATAAAAACTTTAGGTTTTCCTGTTTAATCTCAATATTCTATTTTATGCGGAGTTTATTGTATTTTATTCATTATGTATTTTATAAACAATGTATGTTTTAAAAAACTTTTAAATATTTTTTATGTTAAAAATTTATATACTAATGATTGTGTAGTTTCTAGTTATGTTATGAATGCTTTAAAATGAAACTTGATATTTATTTCTTCTTAAGAACTGATTTTCATATATATATATATATATATATATATATATATATGTCATATGAATATATATTTTTATTTTCTCTTATATATTTATTCTGTGTATATATATATATATATATATATATATATATCAATAATGAAATGTATTGAGGCGTATGTATATAACTGAAAAGTTATGATCTATGACGTCACGATTTTCATAGTATATGAAAACAGGTTCTTGAAGGTTGTTAGTTATATAGCAATCCTCTTCACGTAAATAATGTTTGTAATATAGTTGAAAGTGTAGTTATGGGGCTTATAGTTTATTTTCAAAGATGCTGGTTTGTTTTAAAAACTTGGTGCACATGTTCTAATTATACATCGTATTTTTCTTCATGGTATCCTTATACACCTCATTATCCTGATAAAATGAGCATTGTATGTGCATCTCATAACGTATATGGTCATAGGATACGTGCATCGACCTCAGTGAAAGAAGGAAATGAGATTACATACTTCACTATAACATAAAAATATAAAAACATCATTTCTATACTGGATGGCCATATAGAACGAATTACAGAAACAAATATTGTGCATAAAACATGTATCGTCAAAGTGACACGATTTAAACTAAAAATTCCTGTTCCTATTCACCTAAAATTTCAGCTAAGATACGTACTTTAGCCGATCAAGATCATGACGAATGTTCACAGAAACATTTGATTAACTATATAATAACAACTATAAGAAATGAGATATCTGGAGAATATCTCATATTTCCTACCTGCCATAATCAAGATGTCTGTAGGTGGAGATAAAGTTTATTCTTATTCACATGTTGTATATTTAAAATTATGGTAAATATGTAATAAAAATATTTTAAAGTAAAAACTTTTTCAATTCCCTTATAAGAAAGAAAGTATTTTAACTGCCATATATATATATATATATATATATATATATATATATATATATATATATATATATATATATATATATATATATATATATATATATATATAAATATATATACTGTATATAAATAATGAAAAAATAATATCTCACCTCATCTTCCGATGAAGACCGTCTTTATGCATTAACAGTTAGTGTGTGTGATTGATATAATAATAATAATAATAATAATAATAATAATAATAATAATATTAATATTAATAATAATAATAATAATAATAATAATAATAATAAGTAAACAAAATAAATCAATAATAATAATAATAATAATAATAATAATAATAATAATAATAATAATAATAATAATAATAATAATAATAATAATAATAATAATAATAATAATAATAATAATAATAATAATAATAATAATAATAATAATAATAATAATAATAATAATAATAATAATAATAATAAAAACATTAAATTTTTGTAATAATAATACTTTTATGCAATGCTATAGGTTAAGTTTCTTCTAAAATGACTTAATCGTTTAATTAATGGATTACAGGTGAGAAAGAGAGTGGCTGATGTGTGGTTTCATCGATTGATTAACTGATATTTCTAATAGAAACATCAAATGTTTTATAATATTTTACATGTGATGTAGTTATTTTCATGTTACGCTTATACAAAATGTGTTCAAATATGACTTTAATCTTTTAATTAATAGATCACAAATAACAGGAGAATGTAGGGTGTCTGGTTTGATCGATTGATCTATTGATTGCTTGATATTTTTAATAAAAAAAATATTTGCCTGCGGGCGCACGCTAATTTTTCGCGCCGGGTAGCATCGGTTTAGGCCTGCGGGCGCACGTGCTTTCACGTTCATGTTGGCCTTCACGCAACCCATTAGAGAGTTGTAACCAGTGTATTCGATCATGGTACCCAATATTGATTTAACATACATTAGGTAAGTCAAAAGCAAGTTTTGAATTCAAGCACCTCACTACTCCTTCTCACCTCCCTTCTCCATCTCACACTCAGTCTTCAGCTCCGGTGTCGATCCGTTTCCAGCTTTGACTCCGACTCCTTATCTGCTATGTACTCTATAACTTATTTCTTCTTTTTTCGTCGGAACGCCCTATGAGGTGTCTCAGACACCCGAGAGGGTTTTGAAACCCAAAAAACGAGTTCCTCATGTTTGATAACATAGGAAAAGACACCTTAGTCGAGCTTTTACACATATGTATTCAGATTTCAACTCCAGCTTTAGAAACGAGCAGCATGAACCAACTCAGGCTTAAATAAAAATAAGTATCTAATAAGTAGCTAAATTAGTAGTTAAAATGCCTAAATAAGGAGCTAAATAAGTACCACCTCAGCAATCGAACCAGTGACACCGCGACAGCACGATAATGTAGCCTCGTCTACGACGAGGTTATGTCATAAGAAGGAGGGTTGCCTAATTTGAACGGTATACAAGGTCTCTAAGAAGTAGCTCCTCAGAGATCGAACCCTAACCCCTTGCCACAATACTCACGTATTCTCGGCTACGCAGAGGTTATGTCACCAACTATAAATATATCAAATTTCAACCTTTTACCAACTCTCTAACACACCCTAAGGCTCGACGGAAATTTACAACATAGATGGAGGAGGGGCAACCCTTAATGACGAGTCAACCACGTAACCTCGTCTTCGACGAGGTTACGTAATCACCTAAAGGGGTAACAGGTGACGTGGGGGATACAAACTCTCAAACCTCTCTAAAAAAAAGCTCTCAAATTTAATACATTGTGTAGACCAAAACCGTTCCCTTGAAAAAACCATAAACCTACCCGAAAAAAAACCACCTCAAATTTATAACATTGTGTAGACCAAAACCGCTCCCCTACTGCGCTCCTCTTATTGAATCAGAAAAAAAAATTGAATTGTTTTGTTTTATAATCTGATTTTACTTTCAAGTTTTTAATCCCTTGTCCCAGGTGGGCCACAACCATACCCCCTCACAAAACCCCGCTATTCACTCCTATTATGCACCTTTCTTCTAGCCTCTGCCAAACTCACATTTCTCTCCTCCAGGCATTCTTTTGCTGACTCAATCCTCTTTTTCTTCGGTCTCTCAGCCGGTCGATTCCAATACACTCACCACTATACATCCGCTTAACCAAACCGACTGTCATCCATCCCTTCACACATGACCAAATTATCTCAACGTGCTTCAATTTATTCTCTCATTTACCCCTTTCTTCACACCACACAACTATCTAATACGTTCTTTCCTCATTTTCAATTCTTCCTAATCTAACACAAGCTAAGATTGTTATTTAACACATTGTATTTTAGATCTCTTGATACTTTTATTCCAGACCATAGTCTCACTACTATACATAAACACAGCAGTACACAGGTAACAACATACCCTCATGTAAGACACTAGCGCACTCAGCTTAGTCCCTTTACATTACCCAACGATTTAATTGGCACCAGCTACCTTCCTGCATTCACAGCTTTCCTACAACACAACTCTGCATGCATCCGATTATTTTTCCATAGTTATTCACCAAGCATATAATTTGAAATTCAATTAAACTGAGACACTATTCCAGCTGCTCTCACCATTTAACATAACTTTTTCAAACCGATTACAGCTTCTCATTAGAGAGATGAATCTTACTCTTTATCTGATTTAACTTTCAACCCTCCTTTTACATCATAACATCACATTATATACTCATCATATAATTAGTACAGTAACGTATACAGTTATATACATACATATATATATAATATATAATATTATCATATATATAACTATAATATATATATAAATATCAATGTGTAATATATACTTTATATATCTAATATATCGTTATTTATAATACCGTATTAAGACATATTTCATTACTTACTAAAAGATAACAGGTATAACATACGCAATAGTGTTTCTCATATTAGCTACAATAATACTGAAAATTAAAGTATACTAGTTCCAGCAGAGTCTGACACTTTGTTATTTTTTTCTGTTCTAACTTTGCATCATTCTCTTTTCTTCATCTTGATTCTTCTGACCTTCAGTCAGCAAGTCACACATTCTATTAAACTTTATCTTTCCTCACCTTTTCGTATGAGCGTAATCATGATTTATAGCAATTCTGGGGTCACGTCAAACTTAAGATGATAAAATTCCTATTATGCTCCTTCTTATTAAATCGGGTTGCCATTCATTATATTTTTATCTTATATATTTTTTTTTATTAATTCATATTTACTCTTTACAAATTAAAAATTGTCTAATTTCTCCTTTTATTTTTATTCTTTGTGTTCGCAAGGGCTTTGTTTTAAATCGGTTAACATATAACATTCAATACTCATATTCAAATATGGTCAATCTTCTCGAAAAACTTCCAACACGTATCATCTCGATCTTTTTGTTTCTCGAGACGAGATAGGGTAAAAATAGCTCTAGCCGGTCAGAATTTCTTTTCAGACGGTCTCACGATTTCCTTTTTTCTCGCAATTCAACTTTGAATTTTTCCCGAGACAGCGTATGTCATTTATCATTTGTGTTTTCAAATATTTATCTAATTCACTTTAAGAGGTGGTGAACTTCTCTATAGAAAGTAATTTTTATATTTTTGACGTTGAATAAAACTATAAGGCATCAAATCTTTCATTACTCATTTCTCAGACACTTAGAGAGTGATAGTTTGCATGTGGAATAGTGGCATACTCTGAGAGAAGATGACACAAATATTTGATGCCGTAAAGCATGTTGATTTAGAGTGGCGAGATTTCCAAAAGCAGAAGATTTCTGCAACTCTCATCAATCCGAATTAAGATGCAAGTAATAGAATCAAACGAGCGACTTTAAAGTAAACACAAGGTATATAAATACTTTAATATCATACTATCTCAGTTGCAGGTTTATATAACATTTTTTATCTAGTGTTTCAGTACCTCCTAATTCTATATGAAGAGATATACTTTTAAATCAAATTCAATATGTATATTGTTACATATAAATATTAGTAAAAAAGAGCCTAAATTAAATTAGAGTTAACAAAACATATGTGGAATAGGTCAACTCATTATCATAATCAATAAATTTGGGTTAACTACTTCCTTCCTATTATATGTTATGCATGGGCAAACAGCCTTAGTATTTCCATTATGAAATATCGTTGTTAGAAAATAAGATACGACATTAGTCTTTGAAATTTCTTCTAGTTGCATAACTCTACTACAGATCCATCGTGTTCCATAAGCTATACTTACTTATTAATCTCTCCCAGTTTCTACATGGATATACTAAAACAAAAGCGCCAAATATTTCCACATTTCACTAAAATATTATTATGATAATTATTGATTAGCATTTTGCATGCAGGAGAAACTATGGTGGATACATACTGGTGTTAAGCTTCTTTAGTACTCATAAGGACTGTCATACGAACTTCTCTGAATATCTTATACATATTATTGAGATATTTTTTTTATTGAAAGTAACTAGGTTCAACCATTTATGAAATCAAGTTTCGAATACCACCGCCCAATTTCACTTGTCCAACAGCTATTGAATGATGACTCAATTAACACACTAAGTAGTGGACATGCAAAAATGTATCACTAAAGGAGAGAATACGAAATACAGCTTCTTACAGAGGTTTAGTCATCTCACTTGAGTTCATGATCTATATACTCTCTCAGGTTTGAATTATAATTTAAAGTGACGGCAATAGTGAAAGCTATTGTCAACCATTATTGGTAAAAATATTCATTAGGAGCATTACACTCTTTGGCTTCGCAAATTTTCAATATTTTGTGTTAGGAATAAATGTCAATAATTTAGTGAACATAGAAAAATCGTTGAAAAATTCATTAATAAGGAAAAATTATAAGGGATTTCTATTGACCCCTAATATAAGACAAAGATCCGTGTAGTGTGAGATGAGATGTATTTAGATATTTAGATATGGCAACGCGAAACTCCATTCGAGAAAGACAAATTTGAGGTTATGCATTGATATAGTAGATTTAGATAATGGCAACAACGAAGCGGAAGAGACCCATAACTTGGGAGAGTCACACACACATGTAGCGTTATCAGCTCTAAGAATAAGGATTAGTGGAAGATCATAAATTTACGAATAAATGCAAAGCAAATGCAAGACGTGCTTCTTCCTCCAAATTGTGTTAGTAGATATAGCACAAATGTATCTAGCTTTTTCGGGAGAATAATATGCCAACTCACATCGAGTAACTAATAACAAAAGCTCTCGGTATTTTTCTAGTTCTCTTCCAAAGACTAAGTCTTTGTCACCTCCGCCCAACACCTGCCCAACACAAAAGGGCAAATTCTCTCTACCCTTAAGCATGCTCTTTATATTCCTCCAGTTCACACTAAAGCTTTCATCTAAGTTCTACAATTTTACAACTTATAAGAATTCTAATCAGAAGCTTAGATTTTATGTTGCGTAGGTGGAAAAATGAAAACCATTTCAATCAAAATTAAAAACAGAGATCCGTAAGAAACACCAAAAGCATAAGAACTTCAAGAATCTGAACAGATCTACCACACGTTTAATCCTTTGCCCAAAGATGTGAGATTAGTCCTATTTAAAACTCAACACCAAAGTGATTTTCAGAAAAGTATGTATCGATAATTTTATTATTCTAAAGGTACTGACTGTGGTAAAAGGGGTAAAAAATGATATTTTTGAGAAATTCATCGAATTATTTGTTCTATTTCTCAATTCAATAGATGCTATATTGTTAAAGATGAAAACAAGTTATAGACATATAATTATACATCTTATTTTACTTCAAATAATACTATCACCACTCCTACTAAACCCACACCTAAATTTTCAAAAGACCCTCACTCTTCCATTCTCTCGAAAGAACAAAACCTTCCAACTATCTCCTTTGCTAATCATATATCATCAACACATTCTAAACAAGATTTAGCTTTCTCATATTCTCTCACAACAGGAACTTCTACACTCTTAAATAAAGTCAACAATCTTAATACAGTTAAGACTGAAACACATTACACGCACAAATAATTTGCATTTGTGAATAAACTCAAAAGAAAACTCACAAAAAGAATACCATATTTATAATGATGAATACACTTAACAAACTAACACAAACAAACACAAAAACGACAACAATAACAACCACCTACTAAGCTAGACTGGATTTGGATACAAATAAAGAACGGAACAAATATCAACTGAAAAGAAAAATGTAGATCAAAAGAATGAGCGGATTAAATTAAATGATGTTCTCTCATAATCACAATGGATAGATTCCAGAACGCGTACCTTCTATCACACAGGATTAAATTTAAGCACCTAATTAATTCTTCCACTGGGAAAAACAAACTCTTCCTCCTCACACAAGGACAAACCACAAAACACTTTTAGCACTAAATTTTTTTTTTCTCCTCCACCAGCAGTATCGAATTTTATAGATTTTTCATTAAAATAGTATTTCAGTAAGACAATCTACATCTTAGATATAAGGATCTATTTCTAATGTTCTGAAAGACTGCCTTAACAGTTTTTTAAATCTAATCACATAAGAAAAATTTTAAAGTAAATAGAAGCAAAGATTAATTTTTTCCTCCCATTTATTTTTTAAGTTTTTTTATTAGTAACTATCAAAAAAATAATACTTAATTTTTCTTGTTCAGATAAAATGGTAAAATTGATTTTCAGTTATTTTTTTTTTCAAATTGTAAGTAAGAAAATAAAATTTTTGTTATGAATTAAAATGTAATTACTAAGTAGATAACTCATAATCATTTCAAATTTGTGTAGAAGTGAATGAATACTTGAGAAATTTTTCACTATTTTAAGTGTCCAATCTCCCTCAGATACACAATATTTTCTAAAACGACAGTTATTTATAATTTCTACATTCTTGTTCTCTTGACTACCACTATTATTACCTAAACATATAGAAAAATAAAAGCATGACAAAAATTCTATAGTTATACAAGAACAACTCTACATCTTAAGCTTTAATACATACTTTATCCAGTAACTACAACAATTAGTACAAGACTAATATTTGTTTATCTATCTAGCATTCATTCTCATTATTGCATTTGATATCTTCTTAAAGAAGCTCATCTACACTAGTGACTCCTCCACCTCCCCTAATTAGAAGATTATAATAATATATACATTATTTACTTTCACTGATTCAAATTTTCATGAAAATTTATAGGCACACCTTATCTATTGAGATGTTTCTCCAGACTTCTTCTTAGAAATAGTTCTAAATACTTACTACCACTCTCTTTTTCTTTGAATCTTGGAGTACAAATCGATAATGAAAAACTCATTTATCTCGGTGATTTGATTCCTTCTTCCATTTTTAGTTAACCAGTAGCCACTATTACAGTTCTATTCATTATTTAAATTGACACGTTATACCTTTGGTTTTCTGCTTATCGCGCGAGTATCATTCTGGTAATACGGAAGTTTGTATCATATTTCTCAATCTGTGCCTAGTAAGTATCACCAACACTCTTAATGCTCAACTCATAGCATCATGGCACCTTAGCTCTTGAGATGACTATTCTCATTGATATTACTGAATTTTATCATATACCACTTATAACGCAACATTACATCCTGTACATAAACCTTTCCATTCTTATATCTGGACTATAGTATTGAGTCCTTTCTGGAAATAATCATAGATATTGTTTGATTAAAAAATATGTTCACGCAGATAGAAACTTTAAAGATACCCAAACGGAATTCCGTGTTGCTCTATCTAACCAGGGTAACATTTGTACAAGAGGAACATATATTACTCATAATTAATGCTCTCTCTGTTAGTACAAATTACGGCGGCAACAAATGCTAAATAGAAAGTTCAGATCAATAGCCAATGGTTTTATTTTTCTTTTCTTCTTTACAAATATTCTTTCACTCTTGTAGATTTGTTAGTGTATTTATTTACAGTGACGTCACGAGATTCTATATATCTCCCAAATTTTCTTTCTTCACGCATGAGCCGAATCAGATTTATCAACATCTGGGCGTCCACGTCATCTTAGCTGATAAAAAATTTACGATTATTCTTCTCTTCTCATGCTTGGTTGTCAAGATTTCATTGTTGTTTAGTCTTTACAGATAATTTTTTTTATAATATTTTCATTCCATATTACTTGAGATACTCCTTCTTCATATAGAGAATATCTTCTTTTAATCTATTATTTTCTATGTAAGGATTTTTTGATTTTGTTTCTCTAAACCAGTTAACATAAAGTTTACTTATGCATTAGTCAAAGCCATGTGATAATCTCCATTCGAAAGCTTCCAAATACTATCTCCTCTCACATTTCTTTGAGGGATGGAAAAAATACTTCATACTCTCCATAAAATCGCAATGAAATGGTGTGATACTCCTCAATATGTTCTCTCGACACGCTTCAGATTATACCCTATTCCCGCTATTGCTCATTTGTGAATTTTACTATGGAGGACTTTGGTCTTTGCTGGTTAACATTGTGTTTCCTCAGTAGTCTATCACAATAAATTATTACTTTAGCACTTATTATTTGGGATTGTTTAATGATAAATTTACGTTATCCAGGTTGAATAAAAACTATATTAGGCTCAAAATCTTTCGATTACTCATTCCAACATGTAAGGGAGAGAGTTTGTTGAGTAAAGTTGATATATATATATTAATATATATATTATTATATTTATAATATTAATATTCAAATAGTACTAGTATAACATCTCTAAAATCCAATGCAATGAATGTATGGATACTCTTGTTATTTACTTAATATACATATATTTATGGAAATTGATATGGTTAGTATAATTTATAATTATATATAGATATATTAATATTTCTATATATATATTAATATATATATATATATATATATATTACTAGCATTTTAAAGTTGATTTTCTCACCCCTGACCACCCCTTTATCAGAGAGGCCATACCACAATACTGCGCTCCAAATACAAATCCATAGCCCTCGCATGTGCACTGCTCCTACAAGCACGACTACTTCACAGGATGGTGATAATGTTCCAGATTACTCAATAGGCCGTTATAAGAGTTTAGATAGAGAGGTCAAAGTAAGGGATTCGAGATGTGATTTTCAGGACTGAGTAGTTGGATCAGTATATTTTGGATATATACGGTTTAGTTTATGTTTAAGTTGAGATTTGTTTTTGGTAGTTAGTAGTAATGATTTGGGTGTCGATGCCCGCACTTCTCAAATTTTGTACATAAAGCATGAACTGCTAGGTTCTTGGTAAGATAGAAGTTTGAACTTCTGTATGTGTCTATGACTAGTGATTCTTGTTTTAAAATGTTGTTTGGTGGGCTGCGTCTTACATATTTTCTGTTAAAGTCGTGTGGATTTGTTTTTGATGTTATGATTTGGAATTTGGTTTAGTGTTGGAGGTGGATGAGAAATGTATGTTCCGAATTATGTTCTACGTATAAAAGCTCTGGAGAGAAGTGAAGGTGGTTTTGAGTCTGGTGGGTGGGATAGAGGGCTTTGTGGCATGGATGTTGGGGTGTTTGGGTTTTGGGAACGGAATTATGTGCCTAATCATGATTCCAGCCGTGTATGTCTTACTGGGTAAATTATTTAGTGTTCTTCGTGGTAGATGTTGCTAGTGAGCGTCAGTTGATGTACATACCTGTTATCATCGGATGTTTTGATTTTGCTGTTATTTAAGTTTACGAGTATATTCTTATGTGTTTTAAAGTTAGGTCAATGGGTGCCGATTGAGAGGGGCAATAGCTATAAGTGAGGTCGAACGAATGTGATTAGTCTCTATATAGATGTGATTTTGTCTATTGTTGTTTTGTGATTACTGTCCGTGCAGGAGATTGGTCTATTATGTTTAGTTTTTGTTTCCTGATGAAGAAATTATATTGTCTGTGTGTTGTAAAAGGAGATGATGTGTAAGTGGTTTACTTCGAGGATATTGGGAGTTTTTTAGTTGAAGGGTATGGCAAGTGTTACCTAGGAGTACAACTTGTTGGGTGTGTTGTGTGTCATAGGTGGCTACGGTCAAGTGCTGATTAAAGTGATTGATGATTTTGTTTGGTGAGGCAGACATTTTTGTTTTCTGTTAGTTATCTTTGAAGTTTATTGATGTAGCTAGGTTAACGTCAGGTGTTTAAATGCAGTGTTCTAGGATTTTCTTAGTGTATACGTGGACCTATGGGAATGTCGTATCAGACTAGTTAAGTATGTTGTGTTTATGTGAGTCTGTTTAATTGTTCTGTGTCGGACGGGTAGGTTGTGAAAGTTGAATATAATTTGGCTGGGATATGATCGTCTCACATGGGTACTTCGATACCGTTGTTGAACTGAGTTTAGATTGTTCGTACTGATTTATGTGTTTGTTTGGTTTATTTTTTGGTGCTGTTCTTCCTGAATAGCGAAATATTTGGAAATTCATTTTTCTTAGGCTATTAGATGGGGCACTTGATTTTAAATTATTTAGCTTTTGGAATCAAACTATTAATGCTTAGGCACTAGTGTCAAAGAGGCTATTTTTTATGCCTAGATTGATATGATTAATTTGTTCACGTTTGAGTGGGTTTTGAGTTTAAGGCCGTTGATTGTGGGTTGGATGATGTTTATAGGACAGTCGTAGATTTGTTTGTGTTTATAACGGTTTGTCTGTGAAAGAGCATGTGTGTTGAGGAATTTGCGTTTGGTGATGTGTGCGAGGTTATTAGATTGAGATATAATATGTTTTGATAAATAATAAAGTCATTGTCCATAGTGACTGATATATTTGAGACATGGGTGCTGAAAATGATATAGAGGGGATACAAGAGTGTAATAGTAATTACCCTGATTAGTTTGGGTATAGTGATAGCTTTTTTCAGATAGGTTGAATGAGATAGGGGGAATGAAAATTAAGCTGGTGGAACTGATTAGTAAGTGTTCTGTGCTAATTTGAGTAAAGAGCTGTGAGTTCCTACATTCTATTGAAAGTGCTTGTATATTTGAAAATGTTGTCTGGGTCAGTTGAGGGCAGAAATTTTATAATGCTCTTCTATGGTATGTTTCTATGTCGTTGTGTTATTTTATTGGTTTGGTCGTGGTTTGACCACGTTTTATTTCTATCAGGGTGATGTATATTCAATTTTGAGAGGTGTGTTGGTGCCTCTTTTTGAGCTCCAACTTTGCCAATGAAGTTGCAAGAATGTTTGCTGTGCTGAGAGTTTAAGAGTGTGGAATTAGGGGTGTTGGGTTAGTGTTTTGGTCTCTTGATTAGGTGATTTCTAGGAGACTAATGTCTTCTTATCTGTTGTTGGCTTTGAGTTTATTATGCAGATATATTGTTATTTAGTATTTTTCCTCTGACAGTTTTGAGTGGAGCCATCAGGAGCAGAATATTTTTGGTGGAGCCGGAGTCGGTATTTTTTTTACTATATAATTGATCTTATTATGTTAAATTTGTGATTTGGGTTGTTTAGAGATTTTAACCTGTGTTGTCAACGGGTTGATAGTGCATGTGTATTATTGCGGTGGTATATTCATGAGAAGAGTTGGTGTAATCTGAGTGTGTTCAAGTTCTCGGGCTTATTTAGATTGAGAGTTTGTATTTCTATTTTTAACGGAGAAATTCATAATCTTTGAGAATGAATTGGTTTACTGCTCCTTTGGATTGAGAAGTTGGATTTTGGTGTGGTGTTGTTGATGTTAATGCGTTTTTGATGTTAGGGGAGTATGTTGTTTTTCCTATGTAGTTCGAGTCTGTACTCTAGTCTGTCTCTTTTGCAGTTTGTGCTCAATTATCTCTGAGTCTGTGATAGTTTGTATTTGTTCACAATTTTTAAGATGACTTTATTGATGTAACATGGTGAGTGGTCGGAGTTTTAGATTGGTGTTGTGCTGAACAGTGGAGTTTATGTGTAATAAATTTGGTGACATTGTATTATGTCTGGTGATGTGCATGTTTGTTTGGTTTGGGGTGGGTTTCTGGTGTGACCGTTTGTGTTGCGATTAGGATGTTTAGGTTTTCGTATTGGCTATAAATGTGTTTTGCTTTTTGATATTGCTTCTTGGCGTTGCTTCTAACATGTAGGGTGGTGGGCGTTGAAGTCGCATCCTATTATGAGGTTTGGGAGTGGGTGAACTTATAGGTGAGGTTTGGTTTGTATTTTCTGGGGCAGTGTGGTAATATGTGTACCATCATAAAATGTATTAGATATTTTTTTGATATTTCTCACGCATTTTTATTATTATTTATTTTTTGTGTATAGATTTTTATTCATGGTGGTGGTGTTGCATGTCGTTTAGTGACGATTGTAAAGGATTTGGTAAAGGTGGTGTTTATGTGCATGGATAGTGAGAGGTGTATATCAAGGACTAGAGATGTATTTGAATTGTGACTGTAGGGGTGTCTGAGGGTGTTTGAATGACTGCTATCATTAGCATCACGAGTTAGAATTTGGTTAGTATTGTAAAGTGTTGCAGTTTAGGTGAGATTCTTTGATATCATGCTTTGTTTGTATTTTTGTGGTTATTTGCTGATTATAAGATGACCTTCTATTTCATACTCTTTTGGTTGCTTCGTAGTATGTTTTGGGTTGAAATTGTAATATGAATATAGGCTGTGGGTTGTGGATGTATGTGCTAGTGGTGTAGTTGTATTGATGTGAGGTTTATTATAGGTGTTAGATGGTGGCATGCATGTGACGTAGCTTTCGCCTGTTGTTGAAGGGGGTAAAAGAGTAGTAGGAAGGAGAACAGATGTAATATTGTTAGGTTTGCAATTATTCTAACATTCTATTGTCAAAGTGTTGATGGAGGTTAGCTTCTACATTATTTTGTTGCATTAGGAGATTTTGCAGGTTCCTAGGTACAAGGATATCTGTTTATCTATGTCCATAGGAGGTTTTAGAAAGTAAGGAGTATGAGTGCGAGGCCTACCTTAGCTGGGAAAGTAATATCCTGAACAATAATTGGGAAATTATTGGGAAGAGAAAATAGTTGGAAGGTTAAGCAGACTGTATCTGAACTTAGGAATTTGTTTGAGAGGCCACGACCGAGAGTGCGTGATAGGCTGATGGGTGCGAGGAGACATGGAGGTCACGAGTGGCGCTTACAATGCTTCGCTAGTACTAACACCACATATTTTTCTTGTAGATTGGGGGGGGGCGAGAAGATTTGAAAATTTTACAGTCCAGGTTGCTGAAAATCTTACAGATCAGCCTTTTGCTGGGCGTCTTCTCCATGAAACCTTCAGCATATTATATATATATATAATATATATATATATATATATATATAATATATATATATATATATATATTATAATATATATATTATATATATAATTAACATAAATTTACAAAATATAATGATTTAAACTGATTATAAATAGAATCCTTATACAGTAGAGTTAGATATGAAAAATAGATAATTAGTTGTGTGTGGCAAGGGGGTTGACAGTTGAGAATTCGTGGTTTAGACAAGAAAATTTATAAATATTTGTGAATTAGCGAAGTGAATGTTGAGTTGACATGTATATATTATATATTGTGTAAGGAAGGTATGATGCTGCTTTGGAAGGGAGGTAATTGTATACTTAAGCCAGAGTGTATTATAAATATACTATACTCATATACTATAAAAAATTATCTAACATAAATCCGAAAAGTTACAAGTTTGCATTCTTACAGCTTATGAATGTTATGACTAGCTATAATAGAATTTATTATTGTTTATAGCATATATAAAGTATTATTTAATATTTTATATATTATTATTATATATATTATATCGCTATTTATCAATATAATAATTTTACTATTATAGTATATAGTAGTTTATGTGTAGATAATAATAACTTATTATATAATGAAAATTTACTTTCATCCTATATTAATCTAATTCTTCTATTATATATACTTATATATATATATTATTTCTAATATTATTTATCTTAGATGCTATTATAATTATTATAGTATAATATAAATATATACAAATACGTATATTAAAATAAATAATATATTTAAAGTTACTTAAAATTTATAAAAAAACATTTTTTGTCTATTTATTTTATTTGAAAAGAGATATCATTGTTATACTACTATATATATATAGTTAGAATGATGTAGTATTAGGTTATACACCTTGTTAATAAAAAAATGACTTATATTTTTGTTTATATTCTTCCTCTATACATGGTGGTACATATATATATATATATATATATATATATATATTATTATATATATATATATATATATATATATATATATATATATATATATATTTATATATATATTATGATTATATATATATAAAGTATATATATATATATATATATATTATATATATATATAATATTATATATATATATATATATAATATACTAGTATAATCTTTGAATTAGTTGTAGAATAACTTGCTTTTATTAAAAAAAAAAATTTGAAACATTAGTAGGAGAATAATCCACATTTTCTTTCTTGCAAATGCTTATCTGAGTTTTTCTGACATTGAGACATTCTTAATCTAAATTTAAATGTTTCAGAAACGGCAATGTGTGAGCCTCATGAATACGACTGCGATGATGCTACGTGTATTGATGTTTCTCTTAAGTGTAACGGTATTAAAAATTGTCGTCACGAATACGATGAAGAAGGCTGCAATGTGGGTTGTTGCAATGTTGTGTGCTTGTGTTCTTAAAGTTCAATTTCAATGACAGGAGACAAAATAAATATTTAATTGTTTTTGAAAAATTATTTTTTAATTATGTGATGTCTCCTAACAAAATTCTCTTAAATTACTCCTTTATTCTTAATTATAATATAATAATATATATATATATATACAAAAAAGAAATATATATAATATATATAATATATATAATAAATTATATATATATATATATATATATATATATATATATATATATATATACAGGGAAAGAAAATAAAAAACTTCTTGGTGCCTGGGATTTTAGACTTGATTCATTGTATTTGCATGCTACTGATTTAGCGGGTAAAATCCGTTTTGTTCTAAGAGTTCTAGTTTTTTAGCAATTGTACGCCATTACCTACTGAATAAACTATTAGGGACGGTATTTTGAGTTTCTCGTAATTCTAAATGTATCTGCATAATTAAATTGTAGCTACGATTTTCCTGATGTTGGTGTTTTGCATTTGTAATGAACATGTATTAACGTGTCTTCCTTCCTGTTACAGGTCACATGGCTTTATTGCGAAAAAAATTGTTTAAATTCCTCCTGACGTGTTTTGTTAGGTTTTGGGAGAATCCACGTTTAATGAACATAGAAAAACTATTACTGATTTTGTAAAAAGAGGTTATTTTGACCATTTCAAAGTACAACTGATGAACCAAGATAACTCATTGTTGTGTGCAAGTGTCGTAGCTTCTGCGGCAATGGACCAACAGAAAAGTGAGGTACTTGAAATTTAGTATACCAATGGCATAGAGAGAGAACAGCGAAACTACAATGATGATTGTCAGTTTTGTTTGATGAATATAAAAGGCATCAATGGATGTAACTGGAGTAAATAGACGTGTCCTGATGCACATTCATATGAAATACCTGTTCAATCATTCGTCCATCTTTCAGAGCTCCCTCAAGAGGAGGAGATTGAATCAGCTACTGGCATATAAATCATTTGTGTGCACAATGATTGTGATTTTGTAAGCTCGACACCTGTTGTAGAAGGTTTCAGTCAATACGAATCGAATAACCTCATATTTGACTTAAGTGTTTTAAAGAAATCGTCTGAATTGTTAGCTTCTAAGCTGGGGGAAAACAATTTACTGTTTCCGGGATCCAAAATCATGTTATGTCGTAACAGAGAAAAAGATTTAGTGATATTCTTCCCAAATTGAGAAATTTTGTATAATGTGTAATGATTACTGATAAAACTGGGCGCATTGGAAGTTACACAATGTGAATGGCGATTATTCATAGATAGTTTCAACGGAGTCTAAAATGTGTTACGTTTTTTTAAATAGCAGCAACAGACACAGACCGATCCAATTGGACACTCAGTCTACATGCGTGAAGAGAACTGGACATTCGCCCCAGTCCTAGAAAGGATATAATACTGAGAAAATTCAATACTAGTCTCTGTAGATCTGGAGATGGTAATTTTCTCATAGGCCAGCAGGGTATGTACACCAAGTATCTGGGCTTTATATGCCTCTAGGACAGTAGAGAGAAAGATGAAACATTGGGTGTGAGAAGAAAGAGACCTCTAAGAAAAAACATGGTGGCTGGAGAGAAAAAATATCCTCAAAGAATCTTTGGTTGACAGAGAAAAGATCATGTTACTACCACTGTACATCAAGATAGGTTTGATGAAACAACTTGTAAAGACTTTGTACTGAGAAAAGACATGTTTTGGCAAAATTTGTAGAAAATTTGCGGCGCTGAGCATGGGAAAAGCCGAAAGCAGGTATTTTGGTGAACAGCAAATTTCGGGAACACTTGAACTACTCTCGTTTCGAAAAATAAATGGACAATGAGGTAGGTGTTTGGTCATCGTTTTGATGTTGAGTTGTGAAATTTTTTTGGGGGGGGGGGGGGGGGGGAGCTATAAGGCCGATAACTACGGTAAACTCGTGAAGAATATGCTCACTTCATTTTGTAAACTTGTCAGTAAGAAGAACAAACTGAGTTACATCCACAGTCATTTCAATCAATTTCCAGATAACAGAGTGAACGATTTCACTAAGATTTAAGGACCATAAAGGAACAGACCGTGGATGATGAGATATTCACAAAATGGCGGATTACTGCTGAAGCATCCATTCCTAATGTCGAAGCACATCTCATCGCAGGAAATCTCAGAAAAGCTTTTTATTAGAGGTGTTTTCACCTTCGTGTTTCATGCTTGTTTAAATTAAATAAATTCTTTTGAACTCTATAATTGTAATTGACAGTCAGCAATTATATATATATATATATATATATATATATATATATATATATATCATATTATATATATATATATATATTATATATATATATATATATATATATATATATATATATATATATATATCCAGGTCTAACATCTCAGTCACCAAAAGTTTTGTTCTGCAGTGATAACATTGCTAATAAGGGAGTAACTCTTCTAGTGAAATACTTTCAACTTAGTAGTACTAAGATTAAATATAATTAAAAATAAAAATATGTTTTAAGATTTGATGTTTCTGCGTAATAAAAAATATATAGGTGTTTGAAAATACATTAAAATAAAAAAAATTAACTGCAAAGCTGTGATTAATTTAAGCATATTAATTTCTTTATTTATTTTTAGGAAAGCAAAAAAGGCAAATTTGATATTACCTCTGAACACATCATAATCATATTGACTTTGGGTTGCGGCCTTTTGTCGGGAATGTGTTTTGCTATGTGCTATAATTGCATCAAAAAACTGGTCAGAGATGGCAGACAAATTCATGTGAGTTAAGTGAAGTTTTATTAATGCAAAGGTGCCACAAAAATAAATAAAATAATACATAAAAGGGAAGTGTTAAATAAGGATAATTTTTAGAGCTTTTCTCAAGGGTAATTAGAAAAATGAATATTATCATTACTGTGGCAATGAATAAGATCTTACATACAAACTACCACAAGATTAGCAGAAACCCATTTTGTTTTTGAATTTAGTGAAATTTAATATGCAATAACACTGTACTCAATTTTTTAAAGTTCATACTTTAAATCGAGTTCCTTAGGTAAATTATTTAGAGGTTCTATATACTACCTATTAATGCAATTTATTTCTTAAAATTAGCTAATTCATTCAAATTTAAACTTTAAAATCTGAAGTGAACGTTAGAAATTGAAATTTAGTTAGAGATTTTCATGCTTTTTTTCTTTTTGTTTTTTTTTTTTTAATTGGCTTGTAATATTTTCAGGAAAATATTAGGCGATCTCGTGAACAACTGGAAGAACGACGAAGCGTGTCCATCGGATCTTCACCGAAAATGGTTCATAGAGGGCGCATAACTACTGAAGATGAAGAAGCGTACATAGAGGGAAAAAGAAACGGTCACACTTGTATACATCCTGAAGAAGTAGATACAGAAGAGGAAGAAGAGGAGGATGAAGAGGAAGAAGAAGAAGAGGAAGAGTCTTGTGTGGAAATGCGAGACTGTGAATGTCAAACAAGAGATTCCTTGTTAGCTCAAAGAGATTCTGGATTACATGGGACTCCTCCTCCTCCACCACCTCCAACGCGCCGACCTCCAGGCCTTCCGCCTCTCAGCCCACCATTAGCCGTGCCAACACCTCCCCCACCCCCTGTTACTCATTCACCTTATTACAATCGACATCACCATGCAAACGACCCTTATGTATCCACATACCACCAGCATCATCACCATTCACCATTATCTCAACAAACCTCAGATAATTACGATGGTGATGAATCGGGAGGAGGAGAACCATATAAGCACAAACACCGAACGGAGGCACTTATACAGATGAAAGACAGGCCTAAATACGAAGTAACGAAAGCTGGAAAAACTACGCCGGATGTTCTTGTGACGCACTGATTGTATAAAGGATTAGAATTCTAGTCTTTGTCATTTCAGATATTTATTTTAATAATAATAATAATAATAATAATAATAATAATAATAATAATAATAATAATAATAATAATAATAATAATAATAATAATAATAATAATAATAATAATAATAATAATAATAATAATAATAATAATAATAATAATAATAATAATAATAATAATAATAATAATAATAATAATAATAATTACTATGGGTGAACCACTTAAAAATGTTGTGGATGGTTGATCGAGGGAAATCATTATTCGAAGGCATAAAAAAAATTTAAAAAATATATACAAAAAACAAACAATCTGAAAATCTCATCAAACCTCATTCAAAAAAAGAAAAGAAAAAAAAGAAAAACATATTTTTATTAATTGTTTTGTAAAATGAAATGTTAATCATAAAAGTGTTAAATAATTGTACCGAAGTACTTTATTGACATGTACAGTTGTTACAGTGAATTTAAGATTCTTACAATATATATATATATATAGTATATATATAGTATATATATATATATATATATTATATATATATATTATATATATATAATAATATATATATATATATGTATATTTATATGTATATTATAATTATATTATATTATATATATAATATATAAATAAACTATATTAATATATATATATTACATAGAGAAAATTTTAGTATATATATATATATATCTATATATATATATTATATATAGGTATATATAGTATATATAATAATATAATATATATATATTATTATATATATATATACTATGTATTATATATATTTATATATATATATTATATTATATATAGTAATAATATATATTATATATCATAATATACATATTAATTATATATATATAGTAATAATATATATAATACAAGTATATATTATATATACGAGTATATAATATTATATATATATATATATATATATATGAGGTTGCTTTGAAAGAAATGGTTTGCCTCCTGCGCGACAATTTCAATAATATACAAGACACTCATATTAACTGCATGTCTACGAAAGTTTTAAATATCCTCTACCAAGGGGTGTCATTACTTTTCAACGCAGTCGTCATCACTATCCACACACACACAAGCTCCATACTCGGATAAATTGTTGCATTCCGCCGGCGACGAAATCAGGCGTTTTCTCCCGTCACAAGCAACGCACATCTTCTTGAACCTCCGTTTCACTCTTGTAACAGTGTAACGGTACCCCAGCAGGTGTTACTTCAGCTTCGTGAAAAGGAAGAAGTTTCAAGATTTGAGGTCCGAGCAGTAAGGCTGGTGTGGTAAAATTTCGTAATATTCAAGAAGCTGCAACGCATTCTTCGTTTGTTGAGCCGTGTGTGGACGAGCGGAGTCATGGTCGGGTATTGCGTCTTTGAAAACAAAAAATGTTGAGCAACACTTTCCCTGCTTAAAATAAATTTTTTATATATTTTATTTTTCCGGGAATGTGAGCTTTTATGCCTGTATCTTGTATCCACGATTTGTATCCAGTGACAATTCTGCTGAGCAAGGCGTTCCTTTACTGCATATTAACCTACCGAGATTCAGAAGTTACTCACAACTCTCTTTCGGTTCTGCTTCATTTCAGGAGTTAGCATACGTGGGGTCCATCGGGCGCACTGTTTCCTAAAGAAAATCGCAGTTGGAGAATGTGATGAATTCGCCTAAGTGAAATCCCAACCTGTCGCGCGCAACGTTCAGTTTAACAAATTGAAACGCTGATAAGCACGAATTAATTCGTCTATCGCACTTCATGCTGTACATCGGTTACCGTTATAGGTAGTTCACTGCGGACTTGGTAATGCAGACTCATCGTAGCTGAATTGACGCATTTTAGACTCCTTGCCCATCACCTGACAGTACTCACATCAACACAGGCATCGCCATAGACTGCACTTATTCGTCGATGAATATCAACGGGTACATAACACTGCGCAGTGGAGAATTCTATAACAGTGCGTTACTTCAACAGCATTCCAACGTACGTCGACATTTTGTGCAATCAATGCTTGATGACGCGATAGTCAATGACTTGGGGATTCCATTCACACTAATCTCACGTCTCTCGGAGCGGTGTTGCTGTACTTACTCCGAAGGAGGCAAATCTTTTTAAAACACCCACATATAATATATATATATATATATATATAGTATTATATTAGAAATATAATATATATATATGATATATATATATATATATATATATATATATATATATATATATATATATATATATATAAATATATATTGGTAATTAAACACAATATAATTAATGTAAATAGGACTCAGATCAAATTATAAAGGAAGGCAAGAAAAGTTTTCTGCATTATTCAAAATGGGCACTCCTGAATTAAAATGGTCTCATAGCCACTACAGCTATCCAGAGTATCGTGTAAAGATTATGGAGATGGATTTTCAATTCTCACAGAGCAGGACGGTGATTCGAAATCCCAGGTTTACAACATTCTTTGTTCTATTATATAAAGAATTTTTCCCTTTTTTAACTAATTATTTATTAAAAGTTATATATCATATTATATATATATATTATTAATATTATATATATATATTATATATATATATATATATATAATATATATTATATATAATATATATATTATATATATATACATATCTATGATATATATATATAATATATATATATATATATATATAGTATATATATATAATATATATATAGGTATAATATATATATATATATAATATATATTATATATATATATATATAACATATATATATACTATATATATATTATATAATATAATAATATATATTTATATATATATATATATATATACATATATATATTATATACTATATATTATATTATATATACTTATAATATATATATATATATATATATATATATTATATATATCATATATATATATATAAATGTCAGGGGCTTATACATGGGTAGGCAGGGTAGGTAGATACTACCCAATATTTTGGAGTCTTTTTAATTAAATAAATTAAAATTGTTATATAAGTTACTAATATTTTATATATTTTATTTTAAAGTGAAAAAAGAAAACTATTATAAATAAATTTAAAGAAATAACGGCAGTCATTAACAAATTTATAATATATTAAAATTTCATTTGGAATTTTTTCTTCCTACTCTGATTTCAAAAGGATGTAAAAAAATTCTTGCTATGGGCGTAATAGATCTATATAATATTATATTGGCCAAGCCCGGCCATCATACTTGCTGTAAATCGCTCGATAGATACGAAAATTTTGTCTTATCACGGGTAGAAATTTTCGCTCACTCTCCGTGTATCAACGTGCGAATATAATTTACAAATGTGTGAATAGTAATTGTTCTCTTCTCTTTTTTTTTTTCTCTTCTCTCTCTCTCTCTATAATTATATATATATATATATATATATATTATTATTATATATAATATATATATATATTATAATATATAATATATATATATAATAAATTATATATATATATATATATATAATATATATAATATATATATATAATATTGGGTTGGCTCGTACGTCGTGAGCGGTTTTCTATTGTAGGAGAATGAATAAGGCAGATACACAGTATGAAATATAAGTCATATATTTGCGCGCATGAAGTTCACTCGCGGTGTCTCATGTTTGTTGGGGCTAAGCCATTCCTTACGTTGCTTCATACGTTGCTTCGTATTGACGTACAGACACCACTTTCTCGTCGCTCATTAACGATACTGGTACAGATAATCGCTGTTTGTGTCATGACATGCCTGATGACGAGCAAGCAATCCTGAGGCGATCGTGAAAACTAACGGTAACATTGAAATCGCTGTTGTTGTCCAATTGACATTGCCTGATTGACGAGCAAGCAATCTGCGGTCGATCGTGGAACATTTGGTTTTTGTTTGTGTCGGTCAAACAATGTCGAACTCCATGTGGCAACTTTTTGATACTTTCCCATCGCGTGGAGGTGGCGCTCTATTTACCGTGGTACGCACCGACTCTTCTCAGTCCAATTCCCTCATGGTTTTTGCGGGGATCTTCGTGATCAGCTGATTCATAGCTGTCTTCAATCGAAGCATCAACAGAAGCCAGTGCGAATCCCATCCTTCGAGGTCAAAATTTTCATTCTTGAGCGGGAAAAACCACTGTGTCGGCTCTTTGAGGCATTGCCGCCTCCCCATACCAGTATTAATCTCACGACAGCTTTCGGCGGCCTTCACACGTCGTTGAACGCAACAGTAGATGGTGTCGAAAATGTCTCGATTTATTGGACTTTGGGGACATATCAAAATTATCTGAAAAATAAGAATTTTACACGAATTTCATAATAAACACACATTTCATGCTTATTAGTATCAGCACCATATTCGAATAACATACAGACATAGTTCGAAACGACTACATTTATATTCCAATGACTCCCGCAAAAACAACGCTCACGACTTTACTAAGCAACGCTTTTATATATATATAATTATAATATATATATATATATATATTATATATATATATATATATATTATATATATATATATATATATATATTATATATAATATTATATATATATTAATATATATATATTATATATACGGTATATATAGTATATATATATTATATTTTATATTATAAAAATTTAATAATATAAAATAATTAATATATATTTAATAAAAATATTATATATATATATATATATATATTATTATATATATATATATATATATATATATATACATATATATTTATATTATATTATATATATAATATACTATTATATTAGTATATATATATATATATTATATATATTATATATTATATATATATATATATATATAATATAATTAATATATACAAAGGTGGGCACAGTTAATGAGAAAGTTAACGTCGTAATTCTTAATCGTTAACAAAAAGAATAACGGCGTTAATCATTAAAGCGTTTTTATCTGATTAAAGAATTGAGAGGAATGTTAACGTAATCGTTTAACGTTAACCGTCTTCATTTTTTTTTTTTTTTTTTTTTTTTAACAGTGTTGATTGACACCACATCTCACGGGCAGAGCCCTATTCAATGAGGGTATGTTGCATGCCAAAATTTCAGCCGCTAGCGCAAATTACGCAGATGAACATAAACGCAGGCTTTAAAAGTGAGGGAGATTGAAATTCAGCAGGAAAACACAGAAGATGAAGAGAGTTCACAGAACAGTGGTGGATGAAAAAGGAAACACCGCAGCAAACTAGCCTGGCGTTACCAATATCTTAACAAAACTGTGCGCAGATTCAGCACTCCTTGTGCTACTAGGGTCGTAAAGGGGTGGTACGCGAGTTGGTAAGTTCCCTCGACAGCTGCCGCTGCGATACCTATAGATGAGAGATAAAGCACCAACATCGCGCGCAAAGATAGAGGTTCAATGGGAACTGGAACGTACATAACAGTTTATAAGCCTTTTGGCCTTGTGACTCGACCCTGTCCAAAAGCGGGTTTAAACCAGAGCCCCCCCTATGAAACATGTATCTGATACAAGGCCGAATGAGACCCTTGTATATGCTGGAGTAACTGAGAAGAGGAAAAAAAAGTCTCGCAGTTCTAAACAGAGCTCCAGTTTCTTTTGAGGCCGCCCTAGCAACCTTTGTGGTGTGAGGTTTCCAAAGTACATTTTTTTATGTTAAGGCAAGGATGTTTATATTGTCAACCAGAGAGACGAAAAGAACCGTCAAGAGAGATAGGAAAGTTAGATAGTATTTTGGAGAGGATGATTTGTGAAGTTAGTTTCTAAGAATTTGAATTCACAAGGTTGAGAACGACCCCACCCGGAAATTCTATAGCAGCGAGAATAGAATCGAAAGATTAAGACGAGAGGCAATTCTAAGAGTAAACAGAGAGAGCAAATTGGAAATGAGTGAAGAATGAAGGGTCGAGTCTCGGCATATGAGTGGATAGAGTTAATTGTGCAGGTGAGAAGATCATTAATGAAAAAGTAGAAATAAAGTAGGAGTGAAAACAAAGCCTGAGGAACTTCACTATTGACAGAAAAAAAGAAGAAATGCCCACAAGATAGCCGATGTTTAGCGACTTGAAAAGAAAGCTAGACATAAGATAGCAAAGAGAAGGAGGAAAAGGAGGGGAGCTTGGAAGAGCAAGTGAGCTTCCATAACCCGGTAAATGCTTTGATATGTTTCAAAGCGCCCTACCCTCAAGTCCTGCGCAGTAGTTCCTAAGAGCGGAAAACATAAATCGGTTAAAATAGGAAAGTATAACGCCAGTAGACTTTGAACACCAAAAGAGAATAAGATTTCAGATGGTCTAAGAGTGAGAGTTAAGAGGGTTCAAAAATCTTAGATAGAAAACAAGTGAAGAGCTATAGGGCGATAGTTAAAGGATCAGAGCGGCTTCTTTTTTCGAATAGGTTGGACATGTGCGTATTTCCAACACTGAGGAAAGTGCTAGTATTAAGACATGAAGAATATAAGTTGAACAAGGGGTGGTGTCAGCACGTAACAAGTTCCCTCAAACTCGGGTCTTTTTCCAACCTGTGTTAAACCATTACTAACTGGATAATAACTGAGTAAATATAAACACATTTTGACCATTGAGAGGAGCGGCGTTTAGGAAAAAGTTTGAAAAAAAAAGGTTTTTTTTTTTTAGTCTCTTATCGAAATGAATTAAAAAGAATTTAAATCTGAATAAGAAATAGTTTATAAACTCTGTAAATTAAGTTAACGGTTAATGCGGATGTAGGGGAAAATTTTAACTGTAATAGACGTTAATTTTTTTCGAAATTAAAGCTAAAGCGTTAAAAGTTAACGAAAATTTAACGAGTAATTAACGGATTAACGCTTTAACGCGTTAATGCCCACCGTTTTGTATGTATATAATATATATATATATTTTATAATATATATATATATATATTATATATATATATATATATCATATATATATTATATATTTATATTATATAATGTATAAATATTTATATATATATATATATATATTATAGTAGAGGAAGAGGGCCAATTCTAGTGTTGGGAGTTATCTCTTCTTTTTCCTCCTCCACTGGCAGGTGTAGTCTGTGTAGTAGAGGACAGTAGTTGATGGATGTTCTTTGATAGCTCCTCAATTAGGCTTCGTGTATACGTTGAGGGGCTGAAGTATCAACAGGTAATTGGGATTCCACTTTTCACAGTTGAAGCCGCCTTCTTCACCAAACAAAAGAAGTCTATATTGTTCACTTTTTGATTGGTGCCCTCACAGCATAAAAACCCCCTCAACCCTGTTGTTACTATCTTTATTATTTTAGTCTTTCTCTAAATTGAAATAAAGCTATTAGTTTTTGGTTATTTATTAAAGATTTACATTCTGATTATACTCAACATCCTTGTTGCAATCTCAATTATACGCGCTAATATTTTATGTATTTTATTATTCATAAACGTGTCGGGATAATCGAGATAAAATTCAAATGTCATTTCTAACGAGAGAGAGAGAGAGAGAGAGAGAGAGAGGATTTTAGAGAAGAGAGAGAGAGAGAGAGAGAGAGAGAGAGTGCCAAAATCATAGTTTATATGTGTTTACAAAAAAACAAGTTATTTACAAAAATAAGATATAAAATATGATATAAAATGTTATAAAATATCATATTACACTAGAATTTACATTAATTTAATACATATTACAATAATAAAACATATTTAATACAAATAAAGTAAGTGCATTTTTTATCCTAAAAAAAGTGTTCTCCTTGGTCTTCTCTAAATGAAAAAGGTTAACTCAGTTATTTTATAAGCGCTTAAAAAAAAATATTATCTAAACACTAAAATATTATTTATATCAATTTATTTTAACAATATTACATTGTTAATTGTTGTCACTACATATCACATCGCCCCTCAAAAGTGAAGCGTAGTTTTACACTAAATTAATTTTTATGCACTTAATTATTGAAAATGCGCCTTACACACTAGGTTGCGTCTAGACACTGAAGATTGTTCCTGCTGTCCAATAAATGGAGTGACCGACTTTGAACGCGAATCAACAACCGATTGAGGAACCATCTGCAAAGGCGAATTACCAACCGGCTGAGGAACCATCTGTGAAGGCGAATTATTAACAGTCAGTTGAGAAGCCATCTTTGAAGACGAATTACCAGCCGGTTGAGAAGCCATCTGCGAAGGCGAATTACCAGCCGGTTGAGGAACATCTACGAAGGCGAATTACCAGCAGGTTGAGAAGTCATCTGCGAAGACAAATTACCAGCAGGTTGAGAAGCCATCTGCGAAGGCGAATTACCAACCGGTTGAGGAACCATTTGTGAAGGCGAATTACCAGCCGGTTGAGGAGCCATCTGCGAAGACGAATTACCATCCGATTGAGCCTAGAACATTTTTTTTATTGATGACTAAATAAAAAAGGTTAAATCATTTATTTTATAAGCATTTTAAAAATATTGTCTAAACACCAAAATATTATTTATATGCAATTTATTTTGGCAATATTATATTGTGATCACTATATATATATATATATATATATATATATATATATATATATATATATATATATATATAATATATATATATATATATATATATATATATATATATATATATGCACTATTATATATTATATATAAATATATAAAGGGTGCACTGGAATCTGTATTATACGGCTGGATAGAAGCAATTGTCCAGTATCCGGACGGATAAATCTAATATGCGATGGGATACTATCATATAACATGTTTATACAATGTGAATCTTTCAAATATTAACAGTGCTTTATAGACATAAGTATTATTAGAGAAGCTAATAAGTTAAAGTGTAAATAAGTGCACCTTGCATAAATCTTAATGAAAAGTGAGGTCAAGGTCAAATTAGTATTTGTAACTATTTCGTCGTACTTTTCACAAATGCATATAACATCTTCAGGCTTGTAGGAAGTAATTTTAAATATTTTATTATTCCATTTTGGAAATTAAAAGTGTAATAATAAAGAGTCAAAATGGTTACATCTAGATCAGTTTGCTACAACAATGAAATTTTAATAAATATATATTAAGAGAGCTTAGGCCTTAGAGAACCATTTGTTCTTGAGAAGAAATATGAAGGTAGTTTGCATATTAATTATTTTGGGTAGAATTTTAAAAGATCACTTGCCTGTACTTTGTGTTTAGGTGGGATGTTTTTAGTGCTTAGTAAAATTTCAACACTGAAAGAGAATGCATTATGCATCAAATGACATCAAAATTAACTAAGGGGACTTCCACACCACATCATCATTTAATATAATATCTATATATATATAATATTAATATATAATATATGTTTTTTACTTTAAAATATCTATATACTATATAATATTTAATATTGTAATATTTTAAAGAAAAAAAAAATGATGGTGTATAATATATATATATATATATAAATATATTATACTATATAATATATATATATATAATCATCTACGTAACTAGCTTTAAATTGAAATTGCATTCTTTAACTTCGTAGTGAGATGGTACTGTCTCTAGTAGAGGATAATGATTATAAATAGTTATTTATTAAGAAATTATATGAGTAATATGGATTGACTATTAAATATTAATTATTATTCACAATTTTTATAATAATGTAACATTTATAGTAATTTAAAAATGGATTTTTCTCCAGTAAAACGAAAATTAAATTTTTAATATATAATCTATAATATATTATATAATATAATATATATATTAATTAATATATATAATACTATATATATTAATATATATATAATTATATATAATATATATAATATATATATAATAATATATATAATAATTATAATATATATATTATCTTTATTATATATATTAATATTTATAATATAATAAATAATAAGAAAATAGAGAGAGCGATGAGAGAGAGAGAGAGTAGGGAAGAGAGTGATATTTAAATAATTAATTTAAATGAGATTACTCTTAGAAAACTAAATTAAACCCATCTCCTGAGTGAGTACTGATCAATATATATATATATATTATTAATATATAGTATATTATATTATTATAAGTATAAATATTAATATATATATATTATATATATATATATATATACATTATTATTAATTAATATATTATATATATTATAATTATATTATATATTAATATATTAATATAATATATATATATAATAATATATTTTATAAAATGATTATATATAAGGTACTCTGACTGTGAGTTGTATTTTAAATATTCATAAAATTAAATACAGTAATGCTATTCCAGCTTAGTAATTTGTATATTAACTATAATATATATCTATATATATATATATAGTATATATTATATATAAATATATATTATATATATTAATAAATATTCATAATATATTAAATATTAAATATATATATTAATATAATTATATATAACTATAATATAGTATAAATTATTAAGTAATTAATATAATATATATATAATTAATATATATAATAATATATTTAAAATATATCTATATAATAATATCTATATTATATATAATATTCTAGTATAATTTATATATATATATATATATTAATATTATATCATATATATATATATATATATAATTAATTAAATATTAATATATATATCCTACTAATATAATACTTTGTAATTAATATTCAAGCACTTGGTATTATACATAAGCAAATAATATATATATGCACATAAATATCTAATATATTTCATAGTGGAAACTATATCAAAATAGCCTACAAAAGGACATTATAGAATATAGTAGTATCATAATGCGCATTTTCCTTAAGAACAAACTAAGTATATTATACATCAATATAATGAGCAGAGAAATAAAACATTAAATATATATCGCTTAAATGTTCAATATATGATATAAGATGGAGATACATAAGAATATATGATACATTATATATTATATATATAATATATAATATAATATTATATAAATAATATATATATATATAATAATATTATATATATATATAATATATATTACTATATATATATTATACATATAATACAATTTTCACACATAAATATAAATATATATATATATATAATAAATATTAATATATATATATATTAATATATATATATTATATACTCTTATATATATATATATATGTGTACGTTTCAGTGAGAATAGAAGATGTGATCAAAGATAGTACTTTTAATTTATATTTATAATATATATATATATATTATATATTATAATAATAGTCTTATATATAATATATATATTCTATATAATATATATATATATATATATATTATATATTAATAATTATATATATTAATATATATAAATATTATATATTTTATACTTTATATATATACGTACTTATTATATTAATATATATTATATTATAATCTAATTAATTATAATAAATATAATATATTAGATATATTATATATATATCATTAATAATATATTATAATAATATTAATATATATTATATAAATATAATAATTTAATATATACTAATATATATATATATATATATATATTAAATAATTTAATATAATCTAAATTATATAATATTAAGTATAATTATAAACTCTTGAGTGTATTTAGAAAATTTTATGGATTTGTAATACTATTAATAACGTACTTATGATGATATTTATATTATTATATATATATTAATAATTTAAGAATATATCATGTGTAAAAGAAAATTATTTATCCAAATTTTGATTATTAATTATATTCATTAATTATTAATAATTTATTACACTATATATATAATAATTTTAAAAATTAATATCATAACACTAAAGATTAACTTACATAATATAATCATAAAAAAATATATACTATACTCGTTCTGTATTTAGATACTTTTGATATTGTTACCTCGTCAACAGCAAGTCCATCATACGATCTAATTTGGTAGACGAACTGTTAACCATGTTGATGCGCTTACACAATAAGTTATATAAGTCTTATGGAGAAAGTTTGGCACTGTTCCTCTTTCGCACCCAAAAAAAAAAAAAAGTATATATATTATATTATAGAAAACATTAATCAAAAAAAAAAAAAAAAAAAAAGCGTAAAAGATGGCTACCTTTTTCCATTGTAAAATAATTTTCCTAAATAACCCTCATAACTTAGAGTTTTGAAGACAGGCGACTGCCTACAAGAATGAGGCTATAAAGTGGCGGGTCAAAAGCATCTTTACAAATGAGTTTAGATCAGTAAGCTATGACAGAATTTATATATATACAAAGGTTTGCTGAGGATATAAGTGAGGGTAGGAAATTCTCTTACATAGGTGAGTAGGGAGTTATGAGGTAGTGAAACCATATAATAAACCGTTTGAAATAGTTGTTACATCGTAAAATGTGTTCTAATAAATACTAATAATTTAATATATATATATAATTATATATTTATATATATAATAATATTATATATATAAATTAGTTTCTGCACATCACGCTATAGGCATTAGCTACTATTTACTATATGGGGGATTATATAGAAGCTATTCTCTATGAGTTACTTATGCTACCTAGTAATCATCAGTGACGGGGAATTAAGATACCCTAGTAGGCACTTTTGGCTTTACTCCTATTCATTCTTGATGTGTTAAGATCACATATAATATATATATATATTATCTTCAATTAACTATAATCATCACACGAAAATTTAAAGTTTCGTATTATTTCTGTATAATCTTTGTGATTATTAGTAAACTAATTAATATAAAAGTTATTATAATTTATAATAATACATATATAATCTGTCCTATCTATATTATACAAAAGATAGAAACTTAATATTCTTTAAGATTGTTGTAAATGTTCTAGAATCTAGTTGTTAATTTTCGGCTGATATTAGTAAAAATGCTGTATTATTTATATATAAATACGAAATAAATTAATAAATCGAATATGTTAGATAGTATTTATTTTTTTAACATTTTTATAATTGATATATATATTTGAGCTATTATATCATATTTTATAAATATTTATAATAAAATTCAATGATAATAATAATTTTGAAAATCAAATTACGAATTTTACATCAGATACATTGAGTTAATCTCACCACAAGCTTACTCATAGGACGTACGTTACTAATATATATAATTAATCATTATAGGTACCTTCAAACTGAAAAAAAAACGAATATTTAATTTCACACATTTTTTTTTATTCTTAAATATTTTGTAAGATATTTATATAAACATGAAATGTATAAAATGTTTTCGTTCTGGATAAGAATATAGGATATTTATATAAACTAGTTCAATATAATTTTGAATGTAATAAACCATTAAATTTATTTATAAGTGAACTAATTAAATGAATAGATGATAAGTTTATTCATTCTACTCTCAGTAGATTTCATTTAGCCAAAAGAAAGATTTAAGTTTTGTTACTTATGGAATTTACAACATTGAGGATAATAATGGAATTGGTCATCGATAACAATAATAATAATAATATAATATAAAATTTAACACACCACATCAAAATAAAAGTTTCAATAAACCTAATTATAAAAATGGAAAGATATATCCTTTATAAAATAACATTAGAGCTGATATGATATCTTAACAGCATTGAGTTAATATATATTAGAAAATTAACTTTTAAGAATGAAAGTATTTTGCAAGTAGATATACCTTTGTAGGCCTTGTGAGATCATCATAAGATATGCTACAAAGTTTTTCGCTGTTCTTTCTTATAATATGCGAAATAGATGAAGCTTTAAGTAGCTTTTATGTCAATTTTTTATAGATAATACACTATACGAAAGAATGGAAGAGAATAGCTGTTAGAAACTTTGTAATTGGAATGCAAAATTGTAGAAATTATAATATATACTTCTGTGATTATACATTTTATTCATAGTTTGGTGAATAATATAATTAACGATTAAAAACTCTACTTATTATGAGATGATAATATTATCAAAGTCATGAGATCTCTAACTTTTAAGATAAATTGTAGGCGTAAAAAATAAAAGATATGGAAAAGAAATAGATCGTTCACAGAATTGTGAACAAATGAGATTTACTATAATTTCCTTAATAATATAATATTTTTTAGCATTATTAAATATGATAAACACATGAGTAAGAAGAACAATAAAGTTTGTATATTAGCTGACTGCATAATGTAAGATATAAGTGAGAGGTATAGAAAAAGTACGAATAACATCTTATATACTAAATCCATGGACTATATTGTTGTAATAGTAAAAAAGGGTAAAATAAGTATATTTTAGGTAAGATAGAATAACTTTCAGAGATGTTTCTACATCATATCTATGGTTTCCCCGGCGGGGCGGTACCGTTCAAATCGTTAAGCCGCTCTCAAACTTCCGCTTGATAGGGGCTTCATATTTGATTTTTTGTTTTTTTTTATTTTTTTTTTTTTTTTATTTTTTTTTTATTTTTAATTTATTTTATTTTATATATATATACATCATATATTTATACTATGTTATATATTCCGGTCGACAGATTGGAGTATATTATTGTGTCTCTAGTTTTATTCAACACATTTGATAATTCTTATCATACGGATTATATGATATATGTTTGCTTACTTCTCATATCGATGGATTCCATATCGTACGTCACCATACCACTCGCTTCGTATATTTTAATAGTTTTAACAAATAACACATACCCCTTAAGGATGTTATTTATATTATACACATATGGTTAGTTAGTGTATCACCCATAAACACCGGTGGCCATCTACTAATGTTAACAATTTGTAGTCTAATAAATGTAGATAAAAATGTGTAAAATATAAATGGCATACTCTTGTATTTAGCAAATACTTCAATGGTTCTATTATTTTAATGGCGTTAATAAATTTAAATAGCGTTAACAAACTTATTTTTATGTGATACGACAAAATAAAACTCACTATTAATATCGAGAAAGAAGAATTATTAAATATTATATAATTAATACAGTCATAAAATTCCAACTCTCATCTATTACAACTCCAAGATATTTAAAAAACAAATATCATAGAATCACATACTAAATAACTAGAATGAAGTAGAATTGAAAGTGCAATATGCTAATAAATCAACAACATATGTAATTTTTAAATGATAATATAATCATCATATTATGAAATAATAAATATATAATAGTTTTTATAGTATTCATAGAATATTAAATTGACAAATATTCTAGTCATTTAACGGTAAAAATAGCAATAGAACTTTACTTATATTGTTCATCATAATTAATTTTATTCACGAATAAATTATATTTTCTTAGTATATAAAATAATGTTAATTTTCTTATTTTTTATGTAGCATTCTCATAGATGGCTTCGTACTAGTAGAGATTGGAGAATACTATTAATTTAATTTATACTGTTTATGATATAAGACATAGACTCGCACTGAGTACGAAAGGGGAAAACATGTTAATCTAGATCATTGTTAAAAAACAGGTAAGCATAAAGAAAAATTGGTCAGTTATGAAAAAGACTTATTTCAGGAGATATATACTTCATTAGAAAAGGAAAGCTACAGTATCAGTATAATTCAAATCGCAA
>JABUQX010025600.1:50000-55000 GCA_015478945.1 Trachelipus rathkii
CTTCTCTCACTCATGGTTTTCCTCGTTATTCTTAAAATTTAGTTTTTAACATGATTTTCAGCTTTTGTTCTTTCTTCCTATTCGGCTATATATATATATATATATATTTATATATATATATATATATTAATATTTATATATATATATAATATAATATATATATATATATAAATTATATATTTCTCTTTGGTATTTTCATATCTTTATATCGCAAGCACATAAAACATACGCTGACGATATAATAATTATAATAATATATATATATATAAATATATATATATATTATATTATACCTATATATATATATATATATATAATATAAGTATTATAATATATATAAGTATTATATATATATATATTAATATAAATATAAACTATATTATAATATATAAGAGATCAAATTTTCTCAAATGTCATTTAATTTAATATACAAAATTTATCTTACTAAGTAACATAATTTTTTATCTTTCATTTTTTCTTATTCATCTTTACAATTAACTCTGTGTGTATGTTGGTGTGTGTGTGTGGTGTGTGTGTGTGTTGTGTGGGGTTGGTGTGTGGTGTGTTTGGTCTGTCTGTGTGTCTGTCCCTGTGTACTTTTGATCGGGACCAATTCGGCTTAATTCAGCGTCGCTGCCTATGAAAGCGCCACTTTTGTTTATGCCGAGCTATCTGAAGCTGCAAGCCAAACTTTTTTGATATAATTGGATACAAGTCCCCGTCGTCCAAAGGCTCGAGCAATGACCGCTCCAACCTCCTGAAGGACTCCAATACCTTTAAAGTCATATAAGAAGAAAATACGAAAGGCTCCGTGCCATTTATGATTAAGTTATTACGTAATTTCTGTATGCAAAGCTTTATTGTTATGAGTTTTACCGTAGGGAAGATTAAAAAGGTCGCTCTTGTGTATTACTTTTTCCCTTATTAGAGATTGTTAATTAGTTTGTGTAAAGGGATAATGTTATCAAAGTGTTTTAAAAATTTTAAAATATTAATTTCTGAAATAAATATTTATACGAAAATTTTTTTTTTTTTCTTTTTTTTTTTTTTAAGATTTTATTTTATGATTCATGAATACATAATAAGATCTCCTCTGGAATGTTACAATTTAGAAATCGTTTGCCTCAAAATTCATCTAAATTTGATGCATAAAATGATTCTTAAAATGGCCTACAAAAATATTAAAATAATTTGTTATAAACTAAAACTAGTAAAAAAACAATTGATAAATTTATCACAATTTTCACTAAAAACAATTACAAGAAAATTCACTAAATTCAGAAATCACATTTGAAATAATTCACTAAAATATAATTGCCAAAAATTCTCCAAAACTTGCTTCTAACTTAGTAAGTTTAGTGCTTTCATTTTTTTGTTTCGATGGATTTATATTTAACATAAAAATCAAATTCAAAATGATTAAATTATTAGATACATTTAAGTCATTTCACAAGTGTGGGAGTTTTTTCCTAATTCTAATTTCATTATAACTTAATGACTAATTTTTTATTTGTTGTTATAAATAATAATACCACTTTAGAAAACTAAAATACATTTCAACTTTCTAGAGGCTTAACCTCATTTAACTATTCTAAGAAACTTTACAAATAATTTAACTATTCTATAGAGACTTTACAAACCTCATAGTAAATATTAATTATCTTATGGTTTTATTTTCCTGATTGCGCGATAAATATGTTATCCTATAGACTATATTTAGGCAGCTTTAGATCTCACTCTCTTCTCCTCTCTCTCTCTCCTCTCTCTCTCATCTCTCTCTCTGCTCCTCTCTCTCCCCTCCTCTCTCTCTCTCGTTCTCTTACTCTCTCTCTCTCTCTCTCTCCTCTCTCGCTCTCTCTTCTCTCCTCATTCTCTCTCTCTGCTCCTTCCTTCCTTAAATCTTAATTCAACCAACCAAAAGTAGAAAAAAATGCAAGAAAAAGCTTCATACATTTAACTTTAATATTGTGTTACAGACAGGTAATCAATCAAATAAAGTCAATTAAATTTTTTTAATGGTTATTAGGTTTATCTTTCCTGTTCTTTTTTTTTCTTCGTTTTATTTTTTTTTATAGATGAAAAAAACAAGTGAAAACTTCTAATTGAAACTGGGCATTTTCTAATTAAAGAGCAACATACCTTCTCCTTCCTTCGACTTTCCTTTCAATTAAGTTTCTACCCTCTCTCGATTCCCCTCGTTTTCAATTAGCCTCCATTCTTCTATTTTTCGTTTAAACTGTATCTCCTTGTGTCATGACAATAGACATTTTCTCTGGTCGCTAAATTTTTTTTTTTTTCTTATAATATGTGAAAATAAAAGAGGGGAAATCTTCCCCGACAACACTATTATTTAAAAGAATGGGCAATAATTAAAAATAATAAAATAATAAAAATCTACTAATAATATATAATAATAATAATAATAAATAATAATAATAATAATAATAATAATAATAATAACAATAATAATAATATTTTAATAATCAATAATAATAATAAAACTAGTAAATATTGTCTTTGCGATTAGTAACCAAATAATAATAATTAATTAATAATGAATAATAATAATTTTTTAATAATTAATAATAATACATAATATATAATAATAAATAATAATAATAAATAATAATAATAATAATAATAATAATATAAATAATAATAATACTACATAATTAATACTAATTAATAATAATAATATAATAAAATACATAATAATATAAATAATAATAATATAAAATAATAATAATAAAATATAATAATAATAATAATTCTTTGACATTTCTTGATATTAAAATATGGTCTAAATAATATATTATTATCCTATAACACTATATATATATATATATATATATATATATATATATATATATATATATATTATAATATATATATATATATATATACTATATATACTCAACCTGTAACAAATTACCCAGTAATGGATCCACGCCCTAAAATATATATATTTACCTGTATCCTTTATTTTAAGAATTTTTATTTAATTACATACTGGGGTATATAAGTTCGTTTCTTTCATATTCTTCTTGAGATTGCGGTTTCCCTCTTTTTGCGGACCGCTTTCTTCGATGCCGTTTTCTTATCTCCCCTTCCCTTCTTTGAAACCCTCCAGTTTTTTTACGCCCTTATCGGAAATTCTAAACTTAACTTGTTGATAGGTAAGTGTCGAAGATGTTCAGTTAAGGAGAGGAACTAAATATAGATGGCACCGTATCTGACAATTTTTTTTTATACCTTGTGTATATATGCTTCCTCATCTCTCTCTCTAATCCTCCTCTCTCTCATCTTCTCTCTCTCTCTCTCTCTCTCTCTCTCCTCGTCTCTCTCTCTCTCTCCTCTCTTCTCTCTCTGCTTCTCCTCTCTCTCTCTCTCTCTCTCCTCTTCGAATCTCTCTCTCTCTCTCTCTCTCCTCTCTCTCTCTCTCTCTCCTACTCTCCTCTCACTCTCTCTTCTCTCCTCTCTCTCTCTCATATCTCTCTACTTATAATAATAAATTATATATATCATATATATAATATATTATATTATATATAATATATATATATAATATATATATATATTATTATATATAGATATATATAATATATATATGGTCAGCCTCCAGATTAACTGACACTGTAAAGACTTAAAAACACAATATAATGAAAACTGATATATTTTTGAAATTAGCGACATTTTAATGCAGGAAAGTTAAAAATAAGAAATAAATGAGGTGCGATAAAAAAAAAATAAAAAATTAATAACATATGTTTTGATGTAAACAATTATTCGCAGAGTATGTAACGGAGGGGCACACTGACAGGCTAAGACTGAAACTCCGGAGTTGCAACCGGAGTTTGCAACGCGACGTTGCAAGCCGAAACATTTTGCAACATCCGGTTTTTCAAGCTTGACGCGACGATGTCAGGCTAGAGGTTTTTAAAGGCTCGGTGCAGACGAATTAAGGTATGTGAAGACCGAACTTCCGAGGCTTTTTTGAGCCTGACTCAGGGTTTTACCCCCAAAAAGGGGCGGAGCCCCCCAGAGGGTTTTTTTTGGTTCTCAGAAGGTTTATTAAAAATTGAGATCGATAGATCATTTTTGATGTTTCCAATCGATTTATCGTGATCGTTACCCCTATACTCGACTGTTTAATCGTCTTTCTAGCGGGCTCTGGTTGGCCTTTTAACACTTCAAACAATATAATCGGCAGAAAAGATTATTTAAAATTCAGTCGATTACTCGTTGTAGTTAGAGCAAGGGTTTCCAAGGCCCGTGGGAAAATATTGGATAAAAATTCCCACGGTAAAAGGGGTCGCTCTTCCCCTTCGCGATCGACGAAAAAAAAACCGAAGGTTTTTTTTTTTCGAAAAGATCAATGAATAATTAATTAAAAAAAAATTAAAAATAAATTATAAATAATTAATAATAAATTAAATAATTAATAAATAATAATAAATATTTAACTTAATAAATACATAATAAAAAATAAATAAATAAATATATATATATATAAGATAATATATAATATATTATATTATATTAGTTCATTTAATATATGGAAATATTTAAAGCAAGATATATATATATTATTATTCAATAGACTAAAGTATATAATATATTTACTATATATATATATATTATACTATAATATATATACTTTACTATATATATAATATAATATAGGTGCCCTATTCCCAGGCATCTTACCTTGTAAAAATTGCTTTGGGAAATTTAATCCGAATTTATTATTTTAAAGGGCTAAATACATTTTATTCCTCTTCTCTCCATTTTATTATCTGTTTATAATTATAAAAAAAAAGACTTCTTTTTTGCAATTATTTTTAAAACTCCATCATCTATTAAACAAATATGCGGGTTAAACTTATTATTAATTTATTGACTGGTTGTTAGTATTAAGAGCTTGCTGTTAAACTAAGCATAGGGATTTAACCGTGCGTAGCTTAAATCGTAAGATGAACCTGCAAATTTTTAAATACAAC
>JABUQX010025601.1:0-10000 GCA_015478945.1 Trachelipus rathkii
TGTTTTATAATTTTTTAAACGCTATTTTAAAGATTAGTTTATTTCTTTTTAGGCTTTAGTGAAATTTAAACTGTAGTTGGTAAATAATAGGTACAGGTTAGTAAGCTAATAATAATAATTTAAAAGTATGTATGCTCTGTGTGATAAATGTGGGACTGTGAGAGGTGAAATATGTGGATAGCTGCCCTGTTTGTGTTTTGAATGCAGAGAATGTGTTTTTAAGGAAGGAGGTTGGCAAGACTGAGTGAAAATATGCATGGATTGAAAGAAGAAGTATGTGTGAGTTGAGAAAGGAGGGAAGTTTTAGGAAAAAAGTAAAAAGTTAGTGGGGATGTCGAGGCGAGGAGGGAGCGGGACTAGGGGTAGACAGGAATATGATTAACCTGGCAGGAAAATGAGAGGGAAAAGGATAAAGTAGTTTGATAATAGGTTCTGCAGATGAATATAGAGTGGTAGGAACTAGAAATAATAATTTAAAGATTAAGGATCTCGAAAGTCAGTCAGCCTGTGGCCTGCAGTAACAAGGTTCGACTGTCTTCCAGATGGGGAGGGATCGGAGAGTGCCAATGGTAATGTTTAGTTTTTCTAAAGGGTAAGACTGATACATTGCTAATTGGAGACTCTATGACACGATACCTAGACAGGACTTTTCAAAAGAATAAAAAAAACGATTGAGAGTATGTTATCCAGGTGCCAGAGTGTGTGATATCGTGGATAGGATAGGTATAGAGAGATGATTCTACAAATGTTGATTCAGATGTGATTGGTGCATGTGGGTACAAATGATATAGGACATAGAAGGTCAGAAGCATTAATAGCAGATTATAGGAGATTGATTCAGAAAATGAAAGCTAGTTGGAAGAAGGTGCACGATTTCTGGGATTTTACCTAGGTTTGGTGCAAGGTCAGGAATGGGGGAGTAGGCTTTAGGTGTAAATGAAAGGGTAAAATTATGTTTTTCAGAGAATATTAGGTTTTTGGATTTGTGGAGAGAATTCTGGATAAGATCTTTTTGGGCAGCAAGATGGGAGTTCACCCTTGAGTCGTAAAGGTGTTGGGCTTTTCAGTAACAGTTTGGAGACTTGTTTAGCAAAATACTAGGTAAAGTTGGGGGTGATGGGCTAATAGATACAACATAATAGCATGGTAACATAATAGTGGGGAGATAAATAAAGCTAGTGTTATTACAGGTTCAAAATAATGAATATGATAAATAAAAAATAACAAACATTTCGAGTATCAAATGTTTTTAAACAAATGCTCATAGCCTTAGAAATAAAACCAGATGAGCTGATTAAGTTATAACCATAAATGAGAAATCTACGACATATTTGCATACTGAGGCATGGGTTTAATGAAGAATTATATGGAGACTCCTTCCAGGAATATGAAATAGACGGATATTCACTTTATTTATACCAGCATAGAGGAAAGAAGGGTGGTGGTGTGTGCGCTTTATGTTAAAAGCAATATTCAATCTGTATTAATGACTGACTTTAAAATGAATCATGATATTGAATCAGTGTGGGTAGATGTATTCCTTATATACAATAAAATCATATAGAATAGGGCATTTTATGACCTCCTGGCCAGAGTCAAGAATTAGACGCGAAAAGTTAACAGTGAGTGACCAGTGAGTGAGGTTGTCGCTTATATTTTTGCTCTCCAATTTTATTATATAATTTGTTGTAATTTGAAGTGAACTTAGTAAACAAATTAGTGTTGTGTTTCTAATTAAACTACTGCTGGTGTATATAACTACAGTCATTAACAATTGTTATATAATTTTGTGATAATTTAAATTTTTGATAGCCTAACCCTAGGCTTACATAGGTAAGAGAGTTTTACTGTTTTCTGTGTCTGGGTTTATTTGGATTCTTAAATAGACTTTCTGTATTTTAAATACAGTCTTTATTAATTGTTACTTTAATTTTAGTGATAATTAAAAATTAAATAGGTTTTCCCCAGTCACAGACTACAGTTAAGCCTATCCTTAATAACTTTTATATAGTCCTGCCTAGGCCTAAGCTCAATAAATTGTTTTAAATTTTACCTATTTTAAAGAGAGTAGTTTATTTCTTTTTAGGCTTTAGTGATATTTAAACTGTAGTTGGTAAAATAATAGGTATAGGTTAGTAAAGCTAATAATAATTTTAAAGTATGTATGCTCTGTGTGATATCTGTGGGACTGTAAGAGGTGAATATGTGAATAATGCCCTTGCTTGTGATTTGAATGCAAGATGTGTTTAAGGACGGAAGATTGCAGACTGAGTGAAATGTGATGGATGGAAAGGAAGAAGTAATTGGTTTGAGACGGAGGGAAGGTTAGGAAAACAAGTTAGTAGGGATGTCAAAGGCAAGGAGGGAGCGGATATAGGGGTAAGACAGGAATATGATTCACCTAGGCAGGAAGATGAGAGGGAAAGGATAAAGTAGTTGATATTAGGTCTGCAGATGAATATAGAGTTTTAGAACTAGAAATAATGATTTAAAGATGAGGAACTCGAAAGTCAGTCAGCCTTTGACCTGCAGTAAACCAGGTTCGGACTGTCTTCCAGATGGGGAGGGATCAGAGAGTGCTAATGGTAATGTTGAGTTTTTTTTTCTTTGAAGGGAAAAAAAAGGAAAACCCTTGAAAAAATAATTGGCTAATTGGAGACTCTATGATACGATACTAGATAGGACTTTTCAAACTAGAATAAAAAGAAACGATTGAGAAGTATGTTATCCAGGTGCCAGAGTGAGTGATATCGTGAATAGGATAGATAGAGAGATTGATTCTACAAATGTTGATTCAGATGTGATTGTACATGTGGGTACAAATGATATAGGCCATAGAAGGTCAGAAGAATTAATAGCAGATTATAGGAGATTGATTCAGAAGATGAAAGCTGAGTGGAAGAAGGTGCATGATTTCTGGGATTTTACCTAGGTTAGGTGCAGGTCAGGAAAGGGGGAGTAGGGCTTTAGGTGTAAATGAAAGGGTTAGGAAATTGTTTTTTAGAAAATATTAGGTTTTTGGATTGTGGAGAGAATTTCTGGATAAAGATCTTTTTTGCAGCAGATGGATTCACTTGAGTCGTAAAGGTGTTGGGCTTTTCAGTACCAATCTGGAGACTTGTTTAGCAAAAAACTAGGTTAAGTTGGGGGTGGTGTGCTAAATCTGGTCAAATAATAGCAATGGTAACTGTAATCGTGGGGAGATAAATAAACAATGTTTGTTTACAGGTTTTAAATAATAGATAGCAATAAAAATACAGCATTTCGAGTATCCAAACTGTTTTTACACAAATGCTCATAGCCCTAAAAATAAAAAAGATGAGCTGATTAGTTATAACCATAAATGAGAATCTAGACATTTATTGCATACTGAGGCAAATGGGTTAATGAGAATTATAATGAGACCCTTTCAGGAAATATGAAAAGAGGGTATTCACTTTATTTATACGCACGTAGAAGGAAGAAGGTGGGGTGGTTGTGGCGCTTTAGTTAAAAAGCAATATTCTCAATCTGTACAATAATGAATGACTTTTAAAATTAATCCAATGGATATTGAATCAGTGTGGGTAAATATCCTTATATACAATAAATCATATAGAATAGGGCAATTTTATAGACCTTCCTGGCCCAGAGTCCAGAAATTAGATGCTGAATTGTGAAAGAATTGAGACAGCATAGCCACCAGTAATGAAAAAAGTATACGTCCCCCATAATGGGGATTTTTAATTTTCCTGGCATTCAATGGGAATCCCTTGTCTAATATGGACTGTAGTAGTTCTGCATTCATAAATTGTATACTAGATACTTTTTGACCCAGATGGTCCAAGAACCCCCAAGATACGATGCACTATTAGACTTAATATTAAACTAATGATGAAAGTATGGTGGATTAAGTTAGAGTTGAGAGAGAATTTAGGACTTTAGTGACCATAATATAATAATAATATGACAATGTGATATCTGGGCCAAATTGCAAAGTTAATAAGGAAAATGATCATAGATTTCCGAAATGGCGATTTTTAACCAAATTTCGAGACATGCTAGTATAACTGACTGGGATAAAGAGTTTAAAGACCAAACTGTTTTATTCATGTGGGAACATTTTAAACAATTTAATGAATATTCAGTCAGTAGTTTTTTAAAGATAACCCATTAGGGTGGCGAAGAGAAAACCCTGTTTGTTGGAATAGAGAGATAAGAGAGAAAATTAATGAAAAGCGCAGATATTTTTTAAAATATTCAAGGGTAGTAACAAGGGGAGATGATTTAGAAAATTAATAGGAAAAATAGAAATGAACTTAACCAGTCAATAAGAAAAGGCCAAAAGAGAGAGGCCAGAATTAATTTAGGCAAGGACATAGTAATAAGAACCCTGAAGAAGTTTTTTAGCTTTTATCAAATTTAAAAGTAAGAAATAGGGACAATTGGTCCATTAAAATTGATGAAAATTTAGTGAGTTCAGATAGGAGTTGGTCCAACATTTTTCAATGCTTATTTTGCTTCAGTGTTTACAGAGAAAGATTAGATAATAGTTTGGAGACTAATAGTTTTGGAATGCATGTAACAAATAGACTTACAGAATTTGAAATTTTGAATGTAAAAGATGCTTAAACGTTTTTAGATCATATTGATCCAAGTAAGCTGCAGGCCCTGATTGTATATATGGTAGAATTCTGAAAGAGGGTAGTACCAGCATTGCAAAGGGACAACTGTATTTGATTTTTAGCGATCTATAAACATTTGGTGAGGTACCAGAATGACTGAAAAACAGCAAATATGTTGTGCCTATTTATACGAAAGGTAGTAAGGAAGATTGGAATTATAGGCCAGTTAGCTTAACATCTCTTTGGTTGTAAAGGTTCTGGAAAAGTACTGAAAAGGTCATATAGAGAAATATTTGAAAAAATAGCAAGGTATTGTATGACTCCCAGCATGTTTCAGAAGGGTAGGCCATGTCAGACAAACCTTTTAGAATTTATGGAATAACATTACTGACTGCATTGAACGAGAGAAGATCCAGTTGATATTGTATATTTAGACTTTAGTAAACTTTTGTAAGGTTCCCCACATAAGGCTGGTGAAGAAAAAATTAATGCAAATTTGGTATAAGGTGGATAGTTTATAACTGGCTAAAAAACTAGGTGAAGAATAGAAAACAGTGTGTACAACTAAATGGGAATAAATCATCACGGAATAGTGGAAGAGTGGTGTCCAACAGGGTTCAGTGCTGGGCCACCTATTGTTCCTCATATATATAATGATTTAGACCCAGGGACTAAATGCAAGGTTTCTAAGTTTGCAGATGAACTCCCAAGTGGCCACCTCAGTTAGGACATAGTGAAGGATGCATAAAGATTTAAAATGATCTTGATAAACTTCTTGGGTGGGCAAATAAGTGGCAAATGAGTTTAAATAATAAAGAATGTATGGTTCTTCAGCTAAGTTACTCAAATAAAAGTTTTAACTGCGATGTGAATGGGGATTGGCTTGAGTCTGTGGACCAAGAAAAAGATTTAGGTGTGATAATAAGCAGTAATTTGAAAGTAGCTAATCAATGTTTGGAAGCTAGAAATAAAGCTATAAATGCTGGGCATAATAAATCCGCAATGTTTGTTTTACAAGAAGCAAGAATAATAGTAAACACTGTATAACTAGCTATGTTAGGCCAGTAATATAGAGACAGTAAGAAGCCACATGGGCCTATCCAGAATAGAGTATTTGTGCACAAGTTTTGGGCCCCTTATTTAAAGAAAGACTTAACATATGCTAGAGAGAGTACAACATAGAGCAACAAGGATGATTTCTGGTTTGAGGGTAAGAACTGTGAGGAGAGGCTGAAGGTGTTAAGAATGTTTTCTGTAAAAAAAAAGCGATTTCTGTGAGGGGACATGATACACAGTCTACAAAATATGTTAATTTTTATCCATTGTAAACCTAAGATACCAAATTAATTTTTTTTTCATAGTAGAACATTTCCAGTGTGACGAAGGGGGCATAAATAAAGAAAATTAAGGAAAATTTATGCCAATCCACTTTATCACAATTAAAAATGCATTCATAAGGCAGGGTTAGGAATTTTGGAATGTCTGCCAGAGGAGGTTGTTGAGTGTGAATCGATTGCAACATTTAAGAAACCGTTAGATTCGTTTATGGATGGATTGGGTATCATATAATATATATTGACGAAGCCAAATTTGGGCGGGTTTTTAGTTATAGCAGTTATTGTTAGATGGCATGTGTGACCATGACTTAGTTATTAATGGTAGTTCTGTTTGGTATCATATTTATATATCATTAGTTTTGAATAAGCCAAAATTGGTGGATTTGTAGTTACAACAAAATTGACAAGGCCTAAGGGTGCTTTGTGGATTTGCATGAGCATGTTGGTAATGGGTTACTGGGGACAGTCTCGATAGGCCCCATGTGGCTTTTTTACTGTCTCTATATTCCTAATATCCTAATGTCCTAAAAATTGTGAAAGAAATAGAGACAGCATGCCACCTTAAAGAAAAAGTTATAGTCATAATGGGTGATTTTAATTTTCCTGGCTTCCATGTGGGATTCGCTTGTCCTAATAATGGACCATAGTAGTTCTGCATTCATAAATTATATACTAGATAACTTTTTGACCCAGCTGGGTCCAAGAAACCCACAAGATATGATGCGCCTAACTTAGACTTAATATAACTAACAATGAAGTATGGTGGATAAGTTAGAGTTGAGGAGAAAATTTAGGACTTAGTTACCATAATATAATTAGATTTAATATGAATGTGATATCTGGGCCCAAATTGCAAGTTTAATATAGGAAAAGATCTTAGATTTCCGAATGGCGATTTTACCAAATCTAGAGACATGTTCAATATAATTGACTGGGATAAAGAGTTTTAAAGACCAAAAACTGTTTTATCATTTTGGAACATTTTAAGCAATATTTGATAAATATTCAGTCAGTATGTATTCAAGATAAACCCATTAGGGTGGCAAAGAGAAAACCTGCTTGGTATAATAGAAAGATGAGAGAGAAAATCACTGAAAAGCGGAGGTTTTAAAATATTCAAATGTAGTAACAGGGGAGATTATTTAGAAAATTATAGGAAATTAAACCAATCAATAAGAAAGGCAAAGAGAGAGGCAGAAATTAAATTTAGCAAAGGAATAGTAATAAAGGAATCTGAAGAAGTTTTTTAGCTTTTAAAAAAATTTAAAAAGTAAAGAATAGGACAATTGGTCCAATAAAAATTGATGAAAATTAGTGAGTTCAAATAAGGAAATGGTCAACATTTTCAATGCTTATTTCGCTTCAGTGTTTACTGAGGAAAGATTAGATAATAGTTAGGAGACTAAGAGTTCTTGTATGCATGTACAAATAGACTTACAAGAATTTGAAATTTGGATGTAAAAAGATATAAAACGTTTATTAGTCATATTGCCCAAAGTAAAGCTGCCAGGCCCCGGATGGTATTATATGGTGAATTCTGAAAAGAGGTAGTACCAGCAATTGCAAAGGCACTTGTATTTTTGATTTTTTAAGCGATCTATAACATTTTGGTGAGGTACCAGATGACTGGAAAATGGCATGTTGTGCCTATTATAAGAAAGGTAGTCAGGAAGATTTGGGAAATTATATAGCCAGTAGCTTAACATTCTCTGGTTGTAAAGGTCTGGAAAAAAGTTAATGAAAAGTCATATAGAGAAATATTTAGGAAGATAACAAGGTATTGTATGACTCCCCGCACGGTTTCAGAAAGGGTAGGTCCTGTCAGACAAACCTTTTAGAATTTATGGAATACATTACTGACTGCATCGACAGAGGAGATCCAGTTGATATTGTATATTTAGACTTTAGCAAAGCTTTTGATAAGGTTCCCCACATAAAGCGGTTGATGGAAAATTAATTGGAAAATTGTATAGATGGAGTGGTAACATGGTTGGATTAAAGAGTGGTTGCGAAAAAGAAAACAGTGTGTACAACTAAATGGGACATAATCATCATGGGAAATAGTGAAGAGTGGTGTCCCACAGGGTTAAGTAGCTGGGGCCACTATTGTTCTCATATATATAAATGATTTAGACCAAGGACTTAAATGCAAGGTTTTCAAAAGTTTTGCAGATGATACTAAAGTGGCCCACCTCAGTTAGGAATAGTGAAAGATGTATAAAGATTCAACTGACTTTGGAAAACTTTTTGGGTTAACCGAAATGAAAATGAAATTTTAATAGTAAAAATGAAGGTAAAATGACCAAGGTTTACCAAATAAAAGTTTGAACAACCAAACAACAGAGGATTGGCTTGAGTCTGTGGACCAAAAAAAAGATTTAGGTGTGATATAAGCAGTAATTTAAAAGTAGCTAATCAGTGTTTGAAGCTAGAATAAGAGCTAATAAGATGTCTGGCTAATAAAATCGAATGTTGTTGTACAAGAGCAAAGAAGTAATAAGTAAACGGTATAATAGCTATGTTAGGCCCAGTAATAGAGTATTGTGCACATGTTTGGGCCCCTTATTTAAAGAAAGACTTAGATATGCTAGATAGAATCCAAGGGTAAATCCACAAGATGAATTTCTGGTTTGAGGGTAAAGCTATGAGGAGGGCTGAAGAGTTTTTAGGAATGTTTTCCTGTAGAAAGGCGATTTCTCCTCAGAGGGGACATGTTACAAGTCTAACAAAAATATTTACATCTATTGATAATACAGCGACCAATAAATTTTTTCATAGTAGAGCATGAACAGGTGACCAGGGGGCATATAAGAAAATTAAGAAGAAAGCATGCCCATCTTGATATAAGAAAGCAATGCATTCAGTAATAGGTTGTTAAATTTTGGAATAGTCTGCCACAGGAGATTGTTGAGTGTGACTCGATTGAGCAACATTTAAAAAAGGGTTAGATTCGTTTATGGATGGGTTTGGTATCATATAATATATGACGAAGCCAAATTGGCTGGTTTTTTAGTTATAGTAGTTATTAATGTTAGAATGCATGTGTGACCATAACTTATTTATTAATGCATGTGGATGGTTTGGTATCATATTTATATATCATTATTTTGACTAAGCCAAATTGTGGAATTTGTAGTTCCAACAAATTGACAAGCCCTAGGGTGCTTTTGGTGGATTTGCATGAGCATGTTTGGGGTAGTGGGTTGACTGGGACAGTCCTTCAATAGGCCCATGTGGCTTTTTTACTGTCTCTATATTCTTAGTGTAAAATGTCTTGTTTTTTTTAACTTTTTGATTCTAATTTTTTATGAATCCTATTATTATTCTTATTGATTAATAGCAAAACTGGGTAATAGTTTTAGCAGTTCATACGAGTTCATGTAAATAGTGTATTAAAACTAATAACATTTTAATTTACCCAAATGGTATTAAAAAATTGTGAAACTTTTTTTTACAAATTGGCGTTAATTTTTAATTTTATAGGTTTTAAATAAATTACAAAATAAGGCTACCAACAATTTTAAAACAGCTAAAATTTTTTCAATTTTAAATAGGGATATCAGTTTTGATATTTTTTTATGATTTTTTATATATCGATTGCATATTATTTTTTTGATATTCAATAGCCTATACTTAGGATTGTCAACAATTCAATTCTATAATCAAAATTTACGTATATGTATATTAAAAAATAGATAAAAATTCCTTAATGTTACAATCATATATATATATATATATATATATATTATATATATAATAGTTATATATATATATATATAATATATATTATATATATTTATATATATGAATGTGTGAGCCACTCACACAGGCGCGACGCAAGCAGAGACACTCAAGTCCCTGTTCGGGCGCCAAAAATACTATTTATGTAACGGAGCGTGGAATGAGAGGAATATGAAGCAGTAAGTTCGACCTCAATTTGGGTCATGAATCTTCAACAATGATTCGTCGAGTAGCTGATATAAAGAAATTCAACGAATAGATTCCAATTATTCACTCCACACTCCGTGGATTATGGTAAAATGTCATAGATAAGACAAT
>JABUQX010025601.1:15000-22500 GCA_015478945.1 Trachelipus rathkii
GGCTGGAACCGGAATTTTCTAAATGACCTTCCCCTTTAACCAAACCTATAAAGAAAGTTTAAAAAAATATTTCTATATAAACTTTTCAATATATCTTATATATATATTATATATATAAATTTATATATTATATATTTATATTTATATTAGTAATATATTATATTTATATATATATACCGGTATTATTAAATAAAAATATATTAACAGATTTATTGATTTAAAGATTTTATTCATAATTGTTACAATAATAACCTCACGTCATTGTTTCAAAATGCCATCATTCGTAAAAGATTTTTTTTATTAATTAATAATATTACAAAATCTTTAATAGTGTAAAATATGCCACAAAAATAAAACGAGGTAGTACACCAAAAACATTTAATACAACGCCACTTTATAAACATATGGGAAATCATCAACGAAGAGAATATCTGGAAATCAAAAATTTGGATAGTAACAAGGGAGAATCCTGTATTTCTAGAACCTGGACACCCCAAAAATGCGAAAGATCGAAGCCGCGAAACAAGTGAGTCTTGAGGAAAATTTCTCCCCCCCCCCAAAATTTGCCATATCAATATGACCTCAAATCAGAGGCAATTCTTCAGAAAATTATAAATTTTATTGCAATGAGTTACCAGCCATTCACAATCACTGAAGAGCAGGGACTCTTAGAACTTGTTGCCCATCTTCAACCGAAAATATCTTATTTTCTAGTTAGAAATAATTTTTTTTTGTAGAGAAATGATGTTACCAACTTTCAATCAGTAATTGATGATCAGCAAGTATTTCGAGAAAGCTATCTAAGCTGAATCAGATATGCTTTACTCACAGAAATATATGGATAGCTAAATATTTAAACGAGTCCTTTATTTCTTTAACTACTCACTGGCTATTCAAACGATGTAGGGGTTGCACAGTAGCTCCTACTTCTACCCCGGTTATGCTCTGAAATGTGCATCACTAAAAATTTACATCCACTTATTTATAAGTGTATTTCCATTTATTGTCTTTATTATTACTTATAATCATAAATTTCTTCCCACTCGCTAATCATGTTTTTTTAGAGATTTAGTAAAGTAGGCATTTTAGACAATTTAATTATTTTGTGAAGTGGACACAGTTATTTATTTTGTCCCTTCCCACATCTCCGTCAAGTCTTCTCTGGATTTCCTTGTGGACAAGGAAATTAACACCTCTGTAAAAGTAAGATATTACTTTCACTATGTTCATACACTGAATGTCTTTATAATTTTAGAGGTGTGTGTGCTCCATTTGAGATTTCTGTATGGTTTGGCTTATGGCTTCTCTATTTTCACAGTTCATCAGCAGTTCTCCGGTCTTCCTCAAGACTCTCAAACAACCCTTGTGGAAAGTATCCACAATCCCCAAGGGTGAGTTGAAGCCATGCTTTATATCCTTTTTTATGTTTTCTGTCATGGAGCACAAATTTTTACAGTATGCCTATTTTATTTTATCAGGTCTGTCATGGAGCACAAATTTTTACAGTATGCCTATTTTATTTTATCAGGTTCTAGTACTGGGGCTATCGTCTCCATTTTAGTGCCGGGGCATCTTGCCTATTTTGATGCTGGTGCATTTAACTGATTCCAACTGAGCGTTTAATTGATCTTATACAACCTCCAGCAGACTATTCAATTCAGCACTGGAGTGCTGTTTCATCAGACCACAAAAGTTGAGTGATCTTTAATATTTGCATCCTTTACTACACACACACATATCAGTTCTTGTTCCTTTTTGTAAATATATCTCTCTTGAAACTTGAATTTGAATGGAATTAATTTGAACTGACCTTACAACTTCAACTTACGATCTTAGGTTTGGGTCTAGACCAAACCGATGGATAACAGATACTCAGAAATAGGAATCAACATTTAGATTATCCTCCCCTTAATTTAAGAATAATAAACGTTGTTTTAAACGTTTTGTTTTATTTCCCCGGATTCATCAAACCTGACCTTGTTCATTCAAGGAGGAATCGTCAGCATCACTTACTAAAAATTATATCGAAGGTTCATTTTTGCGGAAGGCCCAAATTGAGAGTGTTCAGGTAATAAAAGTAGTTACCGTTAGGAGATTCACTAATTCTACCATTAACAGCGGTGTAGGTAGATAAATATTAACTTAGTTAGTATTTTCAGACTAACCTTATAACACCTTGTCGCCACAGTAACAGTAGTACTAACTGACTAAATTTTCTTTCTTTTTTCTATTAGAATTAATTCATTAATCTTTACTGACAGTTCCTTTCAGTCTCTGATTTTCGACGCTGTATTAGTTTCTGATCTCACTTTCTAAATTTATTGGGTGGTTGGGACCTCTGTTAACAGTTATATATCCGGGTCTTTCTTTCCCATTACCTCTGACCTAACATCACTCTTTAAAGTTTAGTTGGCGCCTGTCGAACAGGGACTGCCCATTTGTATTAGCACCTTAAGTAAGGTTTAACAAGTTAGATATCTTGGGTAGATACTACTTGCCTGAACAATTCCAATTCGAAAATTCCGCAAAAACAGTTCTACCATTCAAGTTCAAGTCAAGAGACTAGATACAGTTTTAGTTTCATTACAAACTTAACCTCCTTTTTCCTGCAACGCTCTTCCTACTTCTCATCCCTCATTTATATTTGTTTTTTGAATTTATATATTTTTGATATAATTTGATATATTTGAAATTTCATGTATTAACCCTAATGACGTCCTTAAACAGATTTTCAGAGCTTGGGGGTGAGGGAGTGAATGTGGGAATGGATGAGGTTGAGAGTCGACGTGACATGGGAGCAGTGGGCGGTGGTTTAGCGAACATGGGTGGTAATATTGAGGATGAGATGCCTCCAGCGACTCAACAGGAGATGATGAGTTTCATCAGGGAAAGAGAGGCAATGGAACAGTTACAGTTACAAAGCAGAGAACAAATAGATCCACCACCACCTAGAGTTCCTCAGCAGTTAACAGAGCAGGTAGCAAATCCACCTTTAGAGGAATTTATATCTACCATTACTCAGGAATTTAAGTTCCTAAAAGAGGAAACGGCCTTATTGAGGGCACAACAGGCTATACCACCACAACAACCGATTGTTGCTACAGCTACTCCAGTAATGACAACAGATGTGTTGTCCAACGAGATGGCTCTAATAAACTTTGGGTCACCTGTTTCACCATTACTAACAGCACCAATGCAGCAACAACAACAACAGTTCTATCCAGGAACTATGGCTCAAACTTTTGTAAGTTCCCCTTCTTCAGACGTTCTTTACACGACGCACACAACGACTCCCATAACACAACAGACTGACGCTACTAACAGACAGCAATATTCTATACCTCCTTATTTCAGTCAGGGAATGAATGATCCCTTGACTTCAAGTCCTTCAGAGATACCGATAACAGTTCAACAGCCTGGTATCGTACCGCTTATCGATACCAGGTCATATGTTGTTCCGCCTCAACCACAACCGATTTACTCTCTTGCGGATAATAGAGAGCCAGCTTCAATACTCGCACCTAGTAGATTAGACATTTTGGAGCGGCAGTGCGAACTTCCGACCATTTCGCGTCGGACAGAAAGTTGCGAAAAAAGTAATTCGCAGTGGTCATAGCACTATTCAGAAGTTCAAGAGCCGATGGGAAGGCCCCTATATCATCACTGCAGTTAATGATAACCGGGTCACCTACCTTATTAGACGTGCTAGTGACCAACAAAATAGATTACAGAAAGTCCATTTCTCTCATCTACGAGGATGGATAGATATTCCCACATACCTTCGCAGATATTTAGCTCGCAACCCTGAGGTGCGCGAGAAATTCTTTACCGACGAGGATGAAGAAGACGAAGAAGAGGTTGAAAATGCAGAAGACTCTGATGTTAACTCAGTAGCTAACAGTTCTTCAATATCCGACAATGATGTTGAAGAAGATCCATTTCAACCCATCGAAGACGATGATGAAAATGACTTTGAGGGATTTCTTCCAACAAATCCCATCCCAATGGATCTATTCACGAGGTTGCCTAACTTATGGGATCAAATAGAACAACTGAACGTTGATACTGCAGAATCAACAATGTCTCCTGTGAGAACTCCAGTCCTTTCACCTATAGTAGTTCAGCCTACTCGTTCTCCGCCCAAGGTTACTTTCGTGCTTCCTCCAAGTGATATAACAGAATCTTCACGAACCATTCCGGTTCCACCTTTATCGTTACAGCCGAATCTATCTGCTGTTTCCCCAATTCAGGTACACAGTCCTAGTTTGGATTACCATGACTTCTATACTCATGTATATCCTTCTCCTTCACAACTTCAAGTATCTTCGGCTTTTACGCCGCCTAGCAGTCACACTATTGTGTCATCAGTTTCTACTTCCCAATCTCCGGCTATAACAAATCCAAATACAGTTGCTTTTCACTCAGTTAGTGAACTAGAGGGAGCGACTTTCTTGAGTTCTTTCTTCAAGGATAGACCAAGTTCCAATCTCCTTGGTCCTTCAGCAGTTCTCAGTTCTTTTCGAACTCAACAAGATTCGCCTCCACCTTTTTCGCCTTTCAATTTCAGTACGTCTTCTCAACATTCCGATTTCTCAGGTTTCCATTCTGGTCCTTCATCTTCTCCTCCTTCAGAATATTATCAGTTACCATCACTTTTTCAACTTTCTCAAACACCACCAGCTCCATATCATGTAGTTGGTGAAGTTCTCGGTGATCCTGCTCATCTCCAACTTGACGACAGTGATCTCGAGTTAGTTCACATCGGAGAAGAAGACTTGACCAGGTTCAATTTTCCACCTCGCCCATTTACTCGACGTATGGGACAGGTACCTGATCTTCCGAATGTGATGGAAACTCCTCTAGAATACGTGCTAAATAGAAGAAGGAGTAGTTTGTTATAGACCGGTTAGTAGTTAATAGTTTCTCAAAATGAATATCAGAATTCTCAACAGTTCATCAATTTCTCAATAGGATCTGCTGTTGTTCGTTGAACTGAACGCTTGCTCGCTCCTGTGGGATTTCGCTCTCTTCCTCATCAATTTTCCCATTTTCCTTCGTTCTTCCTGGGTTCTGGGAATTCTGGGAGGGGATGGTCATGGGGGTGCAGGGTGGAATTTGCGGAATGCGCGAATGCGGATAAAGTGCGGAATGCGAATGCGGAGAAGAATGCGGATGCGCGAATGCGGATACAGTGCGGAATGCGAATGCGGAGAAGAATGCGGATGCGGATTACATGCATTCATCTCATCTCTATTCATTCATACTAGCTTCAGACATATTCAGTGACACTGTAGTTTACACTTCATCTCAGCCTCACTGAATACTCGCCTTATAATTCTATCAGAACGTTGTTGTTGGCTGTAGTGATTTATTTTATTATTATTTTAATTTATATATTTACAATTTGATTTGTAAAAATGTATAAACTACTTCCCTGTTAGGCTAATTTTAAGTACATTTTCATTTAAACATAAAACACAGATAACAGAGTTGAAGATTGCCCTCTGGTATTCAACTACATAATGATAAGCCAACAACTGTTTTGTTCCCCCTTTGTTACTCAAATTTTTTTTTTTCAATTTGATACACCGACACTTATTATGTGCTTATTATTTATAAATATGTGAATATGTTTTAAAAATCAGAAATCTCAAAGATTAAATATTCGGTTCAAGATTAAAAATTAAATAATTCCTTAATTCTCAAAAATTTTTGTAAATAATGATTATTTAAATATGTAAATCATGAAATCAGAAAATTCGAAATTGATTATTAAATATTTAATTATTTAAATTAATTATCTCAAATAATTTCAAGCTGACTTGTAAATATTAAATTTCAATTTAGTAGAACGGAACAAGAATAAAACTTTATTATTTATGTACCACTTACACGGATGCAAATAATAGAGCAGAGTATTCTTCTCCTTGCAGCATGAAGACTCTCTTAGCTGGCTGTGCCAGCGAGTTGGAACTGTTTCGCCACGAGAGAAAGCTGTTACGAGAAGAATCCAGCATCCATGTCAGGGTGGATTACAGTTCGGGTTGGACTTTCCACGTCTGTCCTTCCCGAGTGGAAACCCTCATGAAAACCGACGTTGACTTCATCCTTAATATGGGCACTTACACCTTTGGCTTGGCAAAAGAAATCCATTTCTAATGGAGACAAAACAGTAACAGTCTTTGAGCCAGTGGTCAACTTTACAGTCGAGGGTGTACCCAACATCATGGATCAAATCACGAAATATGCCAAAAAGAAAAATCCGAGGGTCAAAGTTTACCTCATGATTCCTCCAGTTAAAGACATGTACGTCTTTAACCAAAAGCGGATCACGAAAGCATGGGGTCCAGCTTTTGCCGATCACCTCAAAGATGATGACTCCATGTCCCCTCGGTTAATGAGAGAACACTCTATCAGATCCTTCGTCTTGTTTGAAGATTTGGCATATTATCGTTTTATAAGTGGGATGATAAAACACTCTTTCGCGGTAGTGAGGTTTTTATTATTTATTATGGAACCAACGAGGCACCGGAGTATAAAAACACCACACATCTCAGATACATTAAGAAAAAACAGATGTTTCTTCAATCTCCGATGCTATATGATGGGTTACATGCCAATCGTTTGTTCCTGGAACAGTTCATGAGGAAATATAAGAGTTTCTTCACCTTGCACGCTCTGTCTCGTCCTACTCGTCCACGGCCTTCTGTTCACTCACGGAATACGTCGACCACCTACTGTCGACCGCTCTACTAGAAGCGAGGAAGGCAGACAAAACCAATCCAATCAGTAAACGACTCACCTCGACCGTCTACTTCTCGAACTTTAACCAACATCGAGAGGCGGTTGGGTGCGGCTCCTTTCACTGGATTGCCTCCATCAGCTTTTATACCTCAGTGGCCTCACTCCGTTTCAGCCTACACGACTCCACAGTCGGAGTACCCATCAACCCCGAGTCATCTGTCCGACTACCCGTCTGTTTCTTCGTCTACACCATTATCATACCGTTCTCAGCTGGGTGGTTCCGACCAGCAACAACATGACCAAATCCGGTTGGAAATGCGGATGATGTTGGAGAGGTATGATTATGGTTCCCTATCAGATCATAGACGTTCCCTAATTTTAAACTCGATAAAAAAATTTATCGAAGAAGAGGAACTCGTGCTTCAATCCCGTCGGGCGCGTTTTCTTCCTTCTCTTCAATAAACAGACAACAGTTTTCAGTTTGTACATATTTTTGTAAAAATATTATATTGCTCTGTCAATATTTCAGTTTTCCGTTTCTCAAAATTTTGGTTTTCTGGTTGTGTGTGGATAAGGATGTAATCAGTTCTTTCGGTTTCCATCATTTTCGGTTTAATCCCATCTCTTCGCCGCCTACCACTCATTAACAGATCATCGGCTTCAAATAATTTATGATTATAAGAAATTTGAGTGGGGGCGTAATTTTAGTGCGGGGGGATGTAGGGGTTGCTGCACAGTAGCTCCTACTTCTACCCC
>JABUQX010025601.1:27500-30000 GCA_015478945.1 Trachelipus rathkii
CTATACAACAATTCATTATCCGCCTTAACTACAACCTCCCACTTGGTACCCCACTACTTGACTAAAAACAGGATAAACTCTAAATGACACAAAACAAATCACTAAGAATCATAACAGGAAGCACATCAACAACACCACAAGAAAGAAATAAAAATACTACCATAAGACACTTGGGTTGGCATTTGAAAACCCAAAAAAGGGCAGCCCAATTTTTTTTTTTTTTTTTTTTTTTTGGCTTTATTTTTAACAATTTGAGAGATATTTTTAAAAATTACTAATATGCAATAATAATAACTATGTTGTTTCATTAATAGTGAGGGTAGTTGCATTTTATTCAAGATTTTCACTGATATACCTTTTAAATATTTGAAATAAATGAGAATGAATTTTTTTTTTTTTAAATTTAATAAAAAAAACAAATTAATGTATCTTTAAATTTTATTGACTAGAAGATAATAACTAGGTTACATTAATAAAATTACTAAATTACTTTCAGAAAAATAAAAACATAAAATTTTTTCATCTTGTCTTCTCTAAATTTGCTAGAATATATTTTTGAATTTCCATTATTTTATATTATATAGCCAAGTATGCAATAAAGTATAAAACTAATTTGTATCATTGTATTATCATTAAATGAATCACATTTTCCAATTTTTTTTTTCATGCTCGTAACTATGTGGCTGTATAACCTGTCTTACATATTTATATATCCCTACAAGTTTTTTAGCTTTTTCTGACCCAAGTCTATTTTGAACTTTTTACAAAAGAATTCAAAAGTAGAGAAAATTCTTTCAATTTATCCAGAACTTGCAGGGCATGAATGTAAGGATGCCAGAAGCTGGCAAAACCCATTGTGGTAGCTTTTCTTTATCAGTACATTTTTTCACTTATATACTGTATATATATATATATATATATATATTATATATATATATATATATATATATATTTTTTTATATATTACATATATATATATATTTTTTTTTTATATATATATATATATATATATATATATATATATATATATATATATATATATATATATATATATATATATATATATATATATATATATATATATATATATATATATATATATATTATTGATTTTTTCTAGTGTGCCTTGCTCATTTTTTTTAATAGTGACTAATATAATAGTATTTTTTTTTCAAATTTCCCTATTTTACCTTGGTTTTACCATAAAATGTTATACCTGGTGAGTTGGTGGGCAGCTCCTTGGGGAGGTATCCAGTGCAAGCCTCCCTAGTTTCTAGGTAACAATTACTGAACTATTGGCAGATAACTTACTAGCTTCCCATAGCCTCAGATTATGATGATGATGACAATGTTCAAAGTTTGAATAATATAAATTTAAATATATTGCTTAATTACTTTAGTTAAGATAGTTCTGTTATATCATTACTATCAATAACCTGTAACAATAGCAATACCATTTACCTTTACAAGTATCACCAATTAGGCAATGACATTCATTCAGCAGTGGGAATTGGACAATGTCTGTTACCAAGTTATATGTTTAATTTGTAACTTTATACCTATTTATTAATTGATTTGTCCATGATGCTGATTTCTACATTTACCAATGTCAATTCAGAGTTAATAGCATATTTTATTTATTTTCCCAAGAGAAGAAATTTTTAAAAAGTCCAATAAACCCCAATAAAGCCCAATAAACCCCCCCCCCCCAAAAAAAAACCCACTTGGCTGGTGTTTTTTTTGTCCAACCTTGATACACACACCTGGACATGATAGGCACACAGTTCTTTACCAAAACTCAAACACCCCAGACCCATTCCACATTGCCCTCTCTAACCCCATCCACCACATACTCAAACAACCTCCTCCTTTACCAGCTCCATATTACAAATTAATTCTGAATGTTATATCATACACCAAACAAATCAACACAACACTAACAGAAAATATAACTAAGATCAAGACCACCAAACAAAATTTAAACAAACACCCACCAGAAATAGCACCAGAATTCACTCCATACCAAGAACCAGTCAGTCATCCTTGGCCAAGTTATGATGCGGCCACCACCCTAACTTACAATGTTACAAACAGATTCAACCTCAAGCAAACCTTCACAAATATGTCAAAACTGTAACCAGTTCCCGAAGGACATATTTTATTTTTATCTTTCCTGTCTAACTCTCAACAGTAGTAGGGCTAAGGTTTTGCACGAAAATGACATGGGCCCTCGCAGAATCCTTGACCTTACCTTGACCTTTTTTGAGCCCAATTTTTTACCTGACCTTGACCTTTTTGGCCTTGACCTTTTTGGGCTTGACCTTTTTTGGCAACCGTAATTTTTTGGCACCCCCAATTTTCTGTCACCCCTAATTTTCTGGCCCCCCTAATTTTCTGGCCCCCCTAATTTTTTGCGCCCTTTCGAAGAAAGGGCGCGCCAAACGGTTGCGTTAGCAACCGTTGTACGTACGGCCCCCTAATTTTTTCGACCATGGGTCAA
>JABUQX010025602.1:0-23374 GCA_015478945.1 Trachelipus rathkii
GGGATCATCTGCCAGTCCCACAACGTCTCTGTTTTTCATGAGAAAATCAATAATGTTTTCAAGTTCCTCAGGTCGTTGTAACACTCTATACTTTTCTTCATCCTTCGTCAGTATCTCTTTGTATGTCATATATAATTCTTTCTCTGATAACCCTTCGGTTATTGTGGGTATCTTCCTCTTTTTATAATCTTTTCTGGACTCTTGCATGGTTTGTGCATGTATTTGCTTCATCATGGTATTGCGTGTGGCATTGACTCTTTCTATTTCTGTACGATTTCTTCTCAAGACTGGATAGGCTGTTGTTATGGCTTCACCCTTTATTATTTCAATAGGGCGGCTCCCTAAATTAATCAGCTCTATAATTATATTACCTTCCTTCACATTTGATAAAGTACTCCGTATAAAGATGGCTGCGCTGCCTCTAAAGGCATCTGTTGGTACTGTAATTACCATGCTGTTGTCAGGTAATTGTTGCGCCTTTTCATCTTCAATTTTAGCCTCTAAAATGTATTTAAATTTAGGTAAAATTCTTTTATTATTATTAAGTTTAACTATACACATTGTATCTGTATCTTCATATAAATTAGGTTCTGCATTTATTTCAGGTGTGTATTTATCTAAGTTTTTACCATTAGCATTTATTACCAACAATCTTTTCTTTTATTCTTTCCTGATCTACCGGTGACATAAGTTGCTTCATGTCAGTTTGGACTTGAGAGTTTTGGGCTACAGTCACTCCTGTTGAGGTCTTTAAGCTCTTTCCCGTCGAAGGCGATGACGGACAATCATCGTCAGCTTCTGGGACCCATAAGCCTCTCTCTTCCTTACTAACATTCCACAAGGTATGTTCGTCTGCACATCTTTTCTTTCTATGCTTATGATGTGACTTGAGGCGATTTCCTAAGTTTCTTGAACTTGTATTTGAAGTTGATGCTTGTTGGTTGATCAATTCCAAGTTCACATCTGTATCAATACCAGTTTGGTTCCACTTAAGTTCACCTCTGTTTGGTGTTATGGTATTAGACGTCTTACGTACCATTGACGTACACACAGGCTGTGTGATTTGAGTTTCAGACCTTGTACCGGCCGATACTGGCCCTCTTAGCGGTGCAGATTGCCTTGTTTGAAAGCCCTATTCCCAGCATCTTGAGTTGTGGTTGAATTGGCTGAGTTTTTCAAGTGCGGGTTGCGTCCACTCTTCGCATATTCTTAGCCCTTTACCATTCTGGTTCTGCTTTCGCTTTCGTTTGGCATTATTTTGGCATACCTTGGGGCGCCTTCCTCAGTATCCTTATACCACTTTGAATATCTAGGAGAGTTCGGTGTGTATCGTTGAGCATTGGATGGTGCGGTGCGGTACCGTACTGTGTCGTCACCATCAACCAATATTTTATTTTCAGAATCTCTTCTATGATTGGAGTGATTGCTATGATTGCTATGATTGCTCCAATACTTTCTCTTCCAACTATGGTTGGGGTTTCTGGCAAAATTCCTTTTAATACTACTGCAACGGTCAGAGCTCTGATCATAACCGCGCTGATCACTTACTTCAGAATTATATTCATAATTCTCTTCATCATGATCGAAATGTATCTTTTGATCAGATGGATGAGGAATAAAATCCTCATAATCTAACTCGTGAGCGCTGTGCTCATTCTCACTATAAATATTTTCTAAATCAGAATCAGATGGTTGACCATTATGCTCATTCCTCATCGATATGGAAATGTGTATGAGTCCCTCTCTGTATCTTTGCCAAGTGCGCTGGTATCATATTTGCCGGGATTCAGAACGCGTACTCCATGTGAAGTGCGGCTTTGTTCTGCACTCTGACATACGCTTTCAGAGTCCCTTCAAGGTGTCTGACTCTTCCTTCCTCTCACGGATTACATTGGTAGATTCCGGAGTTTCTGAGACTTTATAGCAAATACAAGTCACCTTCAAAGCATCAAGCCATGTGAGTCTGCGGCGGTCTTTTTATTATCTTTCTTACTGGATCCCGTACCAGTCTTCGGCATCAACTTGGCTGTTTCTTGAGTACCTATTTTTATCTTGGTACCAGCCTTTATTTCTGCGCCTATTTCTGCGCCTATTTCTATAATTTATGCGCTTATATCTTTTATTTCTCTGCCAGTTCTTTCTATTATTATATCGGTTAAATCTTCTACCTCTGTGCCAGCCATACAGGATTCGGTTGTCGTCGCCATTGGTCTGCACGGGCATAGTTATAAGTACTATGGCATCGGCCCGATCTCTTATTCGGTCTACGACGTCTTATATTCCTCCTCCGTTGCTGCCAGCGATTCCCCGTTGTTCCTGATGTCTTATCTTCGCAGATTATATTCGATCGTTGGTTGGTACATTCCTTGTCCACCATTTTCGCGGATAGTTTTACTTTTTGTCTACCATCTAAAAGGTAATTGGGTTATTCACATTTCTACTTTTAAAGCCTGTGCTAACTTTCTCCTTGAAATAGCACTCCTATCCTTTAAATCTAATATGATTGGGTCTGTGGTAGTATTCACAGCCTAAAAATAGAATTACCTTCGAATCACAGTTATCTGCCGCTACAATCACAATTTGAACTGACATGATCTATTAGCTATCTCTAATCGTAAAGTTGGTGGATTCCCCGTAACCTGTATTAACCCTGTGTAATTACTCTCTCTAGGTTAAGTTTAAAATGTCTTTGAAATTCAAATCAAAAACTATTCTGTTAACTCGTTAAAGTGTGGTGTATTTGATAATATTAAGGGACGATCCTGAGTCGATAAAAGCTCGCTCATTATGATAAAACTTATTGTTATTGCTTAAAATACTACAATTTAAATAATATGCGGCTACTCTGGTGCGGTGTGGTGCAAGATTGTTTTGCTCCGCGTGGCTAATATTACACACTTTGTGCGGCAATGGTGTCTTATCATCCATATTTGAAGCTACTCTGCCGCTAGGTGCTTCCTCAACTGAGCTACCTATTCTTGTGGCGCGCATGCGCGACGCCTTGCCTTTTCTAAAAAAGCTTTACTCTGTACCTTAGCACACTGCTCTTTCTTAATGAGCTCCACCATTTCACTGTCTGATCCGCTTTCACTTATGGTACGATGGGTTAACTTTCTTACCATTTTCTGATCGCCTTTTCCCTTATTGGGGGTCTCACCCTTTTCCAATATTTTACAACTCTTGTGTATATTACCTCTAATATACTCTGCTTCGTCCGTGTCTTCTTCTGAACTGGACGGTTCTTCATATGAATCTCTTAGAAGCTCTTCCTTAGACAGAGAACGATGTGTCTGTCTGGTTTTCTTTACAGTAGAAGTTCCACCTCCAGAAACTACTGCATCTGTCACTTTATTTACCTTATACTCATTGCGATTTGCTTTTTGGTTTGCTCCTTTTTCAGGAGTGAATCTTGGACTGGGGGAACTGCTGCCCCTCCTTGACCTATTAAATTTATTCCAACGTACCCCTCTCGTGGGCGTTGAATCATCTCCTACTTCATGGTTATTTGACCATGTCTGCGGTCTTCTTGGCATAGGGCTTGTACTTCTAAATCGTTGCCTTTGCCTACTACTACTTCTATCTCTGCTGTTCCTATGCTTATAGGAACCGGGATTATGGTAGGTTCTGGGATACTTGCGATCCCTATTGTAATGAGGATCGTAATTGCCTCTTCTATATTGGCGATCATAATCTTTTGGCCATATATTGCCAGGTTTTCTGTACCTTTCGGCTGAACTTGCTGGTCTAAATTGTGGTCTACTACCTCTATTGTCAAATCTATTCTCATTTCTCTTTATCCCTCTCTCAAAGTTATCTCCTATCGCACTTATTTTGTCTTCAGCTCTTCTTCTATTATCTATCTTCTTTGCACTAAGTTTACTTATCAATTCAGAAGCTGTATTCTCTTTTGTAAAAATTTCGCCTTTGCTGTTTTATGAAGTCTTGCCAACAGTGTACTTCATAACGGCATAGCCCTTTTTGAAGTTCCCTTCTCATCTCTTTTAGTCAACTATATACCAAACTATCTCAATTGAGTTCTTCTGAGACCTCTATCAGCCTAATCTTCTTAACTGTGACAAAAGTTGCTAGTGTCGTGCTCTTACCTCCATTTCATTGTCGACAATTCTTCACAAAATAACTCCCACCACGAGAATATCTGTCAATAAGGAGCTAAATTTTTTCAGTAGTAATTTCTTGTAAATCATCGTAAGAAGTTGTTTTCCAGAAAGCTCTGGGGTCTGCTTCTAGCGCTATTCTTGCTGAAGGAATTAGCATATGCGCTAATATGCCACCAATGCGCACGTGATCTTCTCTTGATCCCTGTTTATCCTCTTGAGCGAAGTATGCTCTCGAGTTGCCCTTTAACCACGAGTTCACGAATGGGGACCAGTGGACCGCGGCAAACCGATTGCTGGGGCTCCATCCAAGATAGGAATCTTGATGTTTGGACATAAAAAGTCGGTCACAATTACCGTCCGTCATATTCTCTCTCTCCGCTACGTTCGTCTTCTCCCGTCATATTTAAAGGATTCTCTAACGCTAATGTAGGTGTGTGTGTTGGTGTGTGTGTGGTGTTGCTTGTGTAGGCTACTGTTACCTGGGTCTCCGGGGGACTAAAGTGTGATTCTTCTCAGTGAGTGGTAGTCTATTACGCCTTGGGACATTTACTGGCCTAGCCTCCTTTGTATAGGCTCTCTACTCTTATATTTAAAGATTTTTAATACCTTCAGTCCTCTTAACTACACCAAAAATGAAATACAAATATATATATATATATAAATATGTATATATCATATATATATATATATATATATAATATATAATATATATATTATGATATGTATATATATATATATATAGCCTTGTTATATATATATATATATATATATATATATATATATATATATATATATATATATATATATATATATATATATATTTATATATATATATATATATATATATATATATATAATTATATAATATGTATATGTTAAAAATATAAATGTTTTCCAACGACGCTTAGAAAAATGTTGCACATATATTATATAGTATTTATGGTTAGGAGAAAAAATTGTGGAGTATATATATATATTATATTATATATATATATATATAATATATATATAATAATATGTTAGGAAAAATATTGGGGAGTATATATATATATATATATATATATATATAATATATATATATTTATATACTCAAATTTCTTATCTATTTATTATTCACCTTTTTATATTTTAAAGAAATCGGGGATTTTTAAATTTGATGTAGGGGGTTCGAGAAAGTATGACTCGATGGTGTTTTGATATAAAATGCAAACAAGTATTACAGCGTAATATAGAACAATGAATATACAAGTTGTTATTAATGAGTAAGCGTTCTCGCTCATAAAATTGAAAGTTAAAACAAAATAGTGTTCTTCTATTTAACTATTTTTAGAGAGAAAAGATTTGTGGGATTGAATATTTTCTTTAACAGATAGATTGTGTTTAAAAGCAAGTGCAATGTTTTACTCTAATCGCGTAAAGTTTTTTCTAATACTTTTAAGGGATTTTTAATGATTACACTGCCTCAATATATTTTCTTTACGTACTTGTGCAAGACTTTATGTGCAAATGAATATAAATACGACTATATATTTATATATATATATATATTTCTATATATATATATATAAATCATACAAAGTATTTATATTGGCACTTTTGACTTGTGATCTCTTTTGGATCTACTGCAAGTCAGAAATTACTGAGAATAGATACAATGAGAAATTTAGACTGACCTTTATACCACATAGATGGCGATTTGACCTGGTTCCTTTGGTGAATCTGGACGTCTTGATGTTAATAAAAATTTTCGGAGTTTTCGTTTACTCCGAATATACGATTTGTCTGGGCTTATATATATATGACGTCACCACTTTTAGGAAACACTTTTACTTTTGAAATTTTTGTATTCTATTTTCTTCACTGTTTATGGAAAATGTTTTAATGAAAGCTAAATCACTTATCTTTCTTCTTCCGGATAGGACTTGTTTAGGCTTTTCAATCTCAGCTCTAAATAGATGCGCCTTCACACGGCTGCATCGACCTAGTTTCTTCTAAGTCCCTTAAGACGGATCTAAAAACGAGCTGTCTCGATCTACGTCTTCAGCCCGTAGGAATCGGATGCCAATCGGACTGCTTGAGACTTTCTTCTTTAAGTCCCGTTGACTTCGGACGCCAAAACTGAGCTGCTGTTAATTAGCTTTAGTTTCTAGGTCTTTTCTTTTTACGACAGGTTTTCTCAAAACCCCTTACTTTTCGAGATTGTTATACCGCTCTTGATGCGTTACTGATGTTCAAGAAGATTTCTTCGGGTATTTAGCCCTAGGGTGTTTTCTAAATTTTGTATAGCGGCTTTTAGCTAAAACTGCAGCTTCTATTAAGAATTAAAATACCTATTTAACGCTCATAGGTATTCCTAGCATTTGACTACTTCTTGAAGGAATGTATATGAAACTTTATCCAGTTTTATAAGTTTTATTCTTATAATTCTACGTTTACATAAATATTGTCGTATTTTTAGAAAAGTAAGTTCATTAGCACCTTTCAGATTAAATGTCAAAATTCGTTCACAGTTATATAAATGTCAATTTCAAAAGTTTTAAGTAAATTTTAATCTTTATTAAGTTAGGTTATGTTAAGTAATAAGTTCATTAATAAGTTAAAATAATTAAGTAAATTAAGTAATAAGTTTATAAGTTTATAAGCAAGTAATAAATAAGTAATAAGCAATAAGGTAATAAGTTCATTAAATTTAAGCTTATTAAATTTAAAAGCCCAGACTCGTATTTTAAAAGTCTTTCTGTAATTTAAAATTCACTGATATATATATTATATATATATTTCTATTTATATATATATATTTGTCACCAAACATATATATACATATCATATATATATAAATATATATTATATTATATATCGCTTTAACTTTCACTGCTATATATATATATATATATATATATATTTTTCTATATATATATATATATATATATATATATATATATATATATATATATATATATATATATATATATATTTGTTACCAACATATATATACATATCATATATATATATATATTCACAAATGTTTTTCAGGTATGTTAATATGTTAATTATATATATATATTTTATGTGGTATGCAAAAAAATATTTATAATCTTTAGTCTCTCGTTACACATAAATGTACATAATTTGGGTGTTCCTGGCACACACGTAAAATATATCTTTTTACGCCCAGTCGCCCGGTTCACACATAGTCATGTAAGTTTATGTGATTAAATATATTTTTCTCACGCTCAATGACCTAATAAAAAATGACATAAGTATGACGTATTACTAATGTCTAGACTCGTTGTAGACGGCAATTTCCTTTCCATTATTATTATATTATCATTATTATTATTATTAATATTATTATTATTATTATTATTATTATTATTATTATTATTATTATTATTATTATTATTATTATTATTATTATTATTATTATATTATTAACATTATTTTTATTATTATTATTATTCCATTATTATTATTGTTTTGCAACTAAAATGGCTTCGAAATTTACAACAATAAAATTTCTAATAATAAAAATAAATATTACTATTTGTATCTCAAAAGTTTTGAAGCTAAATAAATTTCAAAATTTGAAAGATAAAATTTAGAACTTTGAATTAAAAGTTTTTAAATAATAATAAAAATCAAACTGCATCGTCTACTTACATTACCAAAAATATGGTAAAGTAATATTGTGGGACGGAATTTAATTTTAAAGGTAATTATTTAAAATTTGTTTAAATAAATTAAAAAATGATTAAAAATTAGTCTTAAAAATTAATTCTGAAATCGCGTTGATTCGCTTTACGAAAATTTCTAAGTTAAAATAAAATCTTGTAAAATTTTACTGAGTCTTATTCTGAAAATTTTCTAAGTTAATTTTATTCTGAAAATTTTCTAAGTTATTTTTATTTCGAAAATTTTCTAAGTTATTTTTATTTCGAAAATTTTCTAAGTTAGTTTTATTTCGAAAATTTTCTAAGTTATTTTTATTTCAAAAAATTTTTCTAAGTTATGAAAATTTTCTAAGTTAATTTTATTTAAAAATTTTTCTTAATATTTTGAAAAATTTTCTAAGTGAATTTTATAAAAATTTATAAGTTCTAAAATTTTAAGTTAATTTATTTAAAATTTTTCTAAGTTCTGAAAATTTTCTAAGTTAATTTTATTTAAAAAATTTTTTAAGTTCTGAAAATTTTCTAAGTTAATTTTATTTAAAAATTTTTCTAAGTTCTGAAAATTTTCTAAGTTAATTTTATTTCAAAAATTTTCTAAGTTAATTTTATTTCAAAATTTTCTAAGTTAATTTTATTTGAAAAATTTTCTAAGTTAATTTTATTTCAAAAATTTTCTAAGTTAATTTTATTTGAAAATTTTTCTAAGTTAATTTTTATTTCGCTTTCATTTCACTGATAGAATTAGACTCGTTTTTTCTTTTGTATAGTTGATAAGGTCGGAATGAGTTCTGGCTCATGATCCTTTCCTTATATACCCATTAGATGTTTATCGAAATCTTAATTTTGATTAAGCAACAGGATGGGTATCCTGTAAATTGTTACAAAATATCAACTTTTATGCAAAAGAAATTTTAATATGAAAATTACTATTGCGCAAGTGGGAAAAACCCTTGGGGGAAAAACTGTATTAATATCGTGAGAATATTATTAAAATAAAATGGTATTTCATAATCTGTGTTTTTCCAAATAATTACAAATATCATTAACTAATTATTATTTTAATTCTTTTATGGGATTTCTATATCCTGTTATTAGTTTGGGTTTTTATATAATTAAGCAATCGGACTTTTCATATATATATATATAATACCTCTTTGAATGATCAATTAACTGCCTGTACATTTACGTAATATAATTTCATTGAAAAGTTATTTTTATTATTATTATTATTAAACGTTAAAATTATATTTCATTTTCATCCTCAAGTTTAAAATAATTCCTCTTTGAACTATGAGCTGCCTCAACATATGTAATATATTTTTTTTTTATTCAAAACCGATTTTTTATTAAAATATATATATAATTCACTTTCTTCCTAAATTTTAAAATAATTCCTCTTTCAACTGCCTGAGCATATGCAATTTAAATTTATTCAAAACAATTGTTTCTTAAAAATAAAACTTCTTCAATAAAATCCTCCTTTAACGATGTCCTAGATCCGTTTTATTATTTTAAAGACTTTTATTCCTCAAAATCCATTTCTCGAACCCGATAAAAGAAAATGTTTTTATGATGAACAAATATTTATCTTTGTTAATTTTTTTGCAGGCCAGAAAAAAAACTTCGTGTTTTTTTGGGGGGGAGAGGGGAAAATTTTTTTTTTTCGGGGCTTTCACAAAATTGGCAATAAAATCTTTAATATTCAAGATATTTCAATGCTTTTTTCACTAAAATACTCATATTTTGTGTAGTAATAAATTTCATTTAGACACTTTATTTCAAATTTTATTTTCTAAAAGTTTTTTTGGACAATCTCTGAAAAGTACATTTCAAAATTTTTGAAGTGAAAAACAATCAATTCACGTGTTGACACCACCTTTACAGTCAGTTACAAAAGCGATGTGGTAGAAAAAACGTCAGTCTGTTAAAGATTTTATATATATTTTTACAAAATTTTTAAGAAAAAAAATACTGTTCGTTTTTTTTTAATAAATTTTTTGGATCTAATGTAAGAAAAAAAATGAAGTGCTAGAAAAAAGCCCAATAAACATTTGGAAATATTTATTTTCTTGTTTTCAGACTGACAAAAAAAAATATTTATTCTTCATTATATATATATAGTCATATTATAGTATATAATATATATATATATATAGTAATATATATATATATATATATATAATATATATATATAGATATATATAATTATAATATTATATATAAATATTAATATATATATAATTATATATATATATATATATATATATAGAAACTACTAATATATATATATATATATTATATATATATATATAATATATATATATATATGATATATACAGTATATATAATATATATATATATATATATATATTAATATATATAGTATATATATATATATATATAGATATATATATTATATATATATATTATATATATATATATTATATATATATATATATATTTATATATATCATTATATATATATATATATATATACCTAGTATAATAAATATAATAAAATAAATAATATAATAAAATAAATATATAATATAATAAATAATAATAAATAATAAAATACTTTAATCATATAAAAAACAACGACAACAAATACTTCAAATAATAATGTAATTAAATATAAACAAAAAATAATAATAAAAAAATAATACATAATAAAATAATAATAACTAATAACACTAATAAAATAAAAAAAATACATTAACACGAAAAAATAAAGAATATAATAATAGATAATAAACTAAATAAATAAAATTATGTCTAAATAATAAATATAAAATATATTAAATAAAAAATATATAATATATAATATAAAGAATAATAATAATAAAAATAATATATATCATCATATTAACCACAAATAAATAAAAAAAAAAACAAAAAAAAACAACAAAATAAATAATAATATTATAAAAAATAAAAAAATAAACTACTAATATATATCAATAAATATATATCACATCTATTGTATCATAAATAATTATAATAATAAATAATATAATCAATAATAATAATATATAATAATAAAAATATATATATTATAGTATAGGGGTCCAAGCACCCTTCCATGGATTTAAATAATTACCGAGTTTCAAGCAGTGATATCGAAAGCAGGAGATAGAAAACTGTTCCGAGGATGGGTCCCTTCTTTTTTCTGTGTAGGTGGATCGGACTAGTGGAGGAGCCACACTGCACATTGTATAACGGCGACGCTGTTGTCGATGGGTTCGAGTCCTGGCGCGAGTAAATTTTATTCTTCTTATTATTGCAATTTGCCGCAACAAGCATGTTATGCCCATTTCGGCTTCTTTGACTTTGATTGGTGCTCCTGTAAACCAGGAGCACCCAAGCAGAATGCCATGTAGCGCCAGCAGGTGTTCCCACCACCCTCCTGTCGATTTGAAATAAGTAACCGAGTTCAAAAGCAGTAGATATCGGAAGAGTAAAATTAGAAACTTTCCGATATAGACCTTACTTTATTTCTGGAAAAGACGGAATCAGACTAGTGATAAGAGCTTCCTACATTGATCTAAAACCGGACGGACGCTCAGTAGCCGAGCAAGATGGAAGTCACCTGGCAGGAGATGAATATTTTAAATCTTCGATCTCTAATTATTAGCCCAAATTGTCGCAACAAGGCATGTGTGCAACCATTAATTAGCGTATCTGGACGTTGTAGATTGCGTTATACCTGCAAACCCAAGGGAAACACCCCATGCAAAGAATGCCATGTAAACCCCAGGACAGGTGTTCCAACCCACCCTCTTGTCGAATTTAAATTAAGTAACTTAGTTTCAAAAGCAGTGATATCGAAGCAGGATACCTGAAAACTGTAAAGACATACCTTCTTTTTTCTGAAGGATGGATCGCGCACTAGTGTAGAGCTTTCTGTACATTGTAATAAACAGAGTGGACGACTGTTGTCATGCGTTCGAAATCCTGCAGAACGAAGTGAAAATTAATTTCATTGTCACTAATAATATTCAAATTTGTCTGCAACCAAAAGCCATAGTTGTAGACACCAGTTCGGCAGTTTCTTAGAACTTGGTTGTTGTTCACTGTAACCCAGAACACCCAAGCTAGGAATGCAGGTATCCCCAGCAGGTGTTCCAACCACCCTCTGTCGAATTTAAATAGGTACACGAGTTTAAAAAGCAGTGAATATCGAAGCAATTAGATTAGAAATCTGTTCAGAGATGCCTTCTTTTCTAGGAAGGACGGATATTTAAATAATAAATATAATAAAAAATCATTAATTTATAAAAAATTTTTTTTATAACAAAATCCTGAGTATCAAAAACAACAAAAAAATATAAAAACTATTAATTCTAAATGTTAAAATATGTGACATCACCTATATAAGCATTATGCATATCCTTATTATGCTAATATTAGGCAAAAATTAAATTGTGCTTTTCTACACGTGGGTAATGGTTGAGAGGTATGGACGGTAATGAATATCATCTAAATGAACGTTGAGGATATTTATTGGATATTTCAAAAAGATTTACCGCCTCTCCTCCACTGAAGATGTTCTATATGTATAGACTAGGCAATATATATATATATAATATATATATATATATAAATATCATAATATATATTATTATATATAATATATTAATATATATATAATAAATATATAATAATATATAAAATTATATAAAAAATATATAATATATATATAATATTATAATAATATAATATATATATATATACTGTATATAAATATATAAATATATATATATATAAATATATATATAGATAATATATAATATATAATAATAATATATATATAAACTATAAAATATAATATATAAAATAATATAATATATAATATCATAATTAATATAATATATATAATAATAATATATATATATTAATAAATATAATATAATTAATATATAATATATATAATAGTTAAATAAAAATGTGGTAAACATAATATATAATTATTATATAATAAATAATATTAATTAATAAATAATAAATATATAATATTAATTATAAAGATAATATATTATAAAAAAAATAACACGATTATATAATAATAAAATCAAACTTTATTTAAAATTAAAGGAAGAAAAAGTTTAAAAATAATTACATACAATAAAATTAATATAAAAATAATAATGAAAATATATAATACACAAGTAGTATACACGATTACACTATAATATTTAATTATTTTCAGAAATATACCATCTTTCATAAATATGTATAGATAAATATAAATTATATAAATATATATATATATAAATATATATATATATATTATATATATATATATATATGATAAAATATATATATAAATTTCCCACGCAAAAACGTAAATTAATTATTTAATAGATTAAAAATATGTTCAAATGTTATCAACTTTGGGTTTAGTCGGTGCTGAGCCCGGATCCCCCAAAAATAAATTTTTCACCTTAAAATAAAGAGCTTGAAAAGAGCCTCAGCCCAATAAATTCTAACTCCGGCTCACGACTAAAGGTTAATCTGCACTATTTTAAAAATTGTTCAAGGTTGTTTCATAGGTAATAATAATTTTTTCAAATTAAAATATATTTCATAAAATTTTCCGGCTCCGGCTCCCGCTCCAGACCCGGCACCGGGTCCATTGAGATAGCTAAAACTATTAATGAAAAAAATTACCCCATTTAAAATTTTAAACAAAAAGATAATTATTATGAAAAAGATAATTATGAAAAAAATTCTACCCAGAGATCTGAGCTAACCGGCTCACAAGGCAATCCGCTCCGGCTCCCGGGCTTACCGGGCTCCGACTTCGGATACCGACTTAAGGATTCTGACAACTACTTTGCAGTTCAAATTTAATTCAAGCACAGTCTTCGAAGGCAAAGATAAATTTATTCACCTAAATAACTCTAATTCGACAAATATTAACATACTGAGAGATCGTTCCGACATCCGCGCACTCAATCGGCTGCGGGATCAACTAGGTGCTCACAAGCAACCGAGATCGCAGCGTGCCAGTAACTCCCTCGAACAATATATCATATATTTCATACTAAAAAATCTATCTTCTGAAAAAAATCCTACCCAGGTCCGAATCCGGACTTCCGACCTATCGGAACTTCGGAACTTCGGCCCGAGATCCGAACTAAACCAGCTTTCTGTCACTAATTCGGAAAAAATGTTGAAAGCACGTCTAACCACTGCGCAATAAATTTTTATACCTAAAAAAACTACTTTTTCCCAAAAAAAATTATAATACACAGATACCGAGACTTATGATCCGGCTCATGGCATCCACCGACTAATGTTTCTACACTATAATTTAAAATATGACTTAATGCACCCGTCTTCTGAACCATATAAATTTTTCCCAACTAAAAAAATATCTCTCCCGAAAAAAAAAATTCAATAAGCACAAGAACCGAAAACTTCGATCCAGGCTCCGGATACCGGCTCACGGATCGACTTCGCATCACGAATCCAACTAAGGTTTCTAAACTATACACAATATAATAAAAATTGAAATTCAGCACGATACTTCTGGAAGGTAAAATCTTATTTCACCTAAAGAGAAAAATACCTTTTCTGAAACGAAAATTCAAACCAAGGAATACCAAGAGATTCAAAAAGGCTCTAGACCTTCGGCTCCGGATCCGAGACTAAGAGTTTCTATCAACTAGTTAGAAAAAATGTAATACCAGAGCCAAAGCTCTTCTAGACAATAAATGTTCTCAAACTAAACAAAATATTTCACCGAATAAAAATCCAACTACCCAGGACTCCGGCCTCGAATAAGGCCGAACGATCTTCGGCTTCGGCTCAGCTACGATACTAATGATTCCTACCACTATAATTTGAAACAATTCGACTCCAGCACGTTCTATCTTGAAATAAATTTTCACACTCAAGAAAAAATATTATTCTGACAGCAAAGACCAATCAACACCAGGAATAACAACGGAATCCCAGAAATCCAGGCTAACCGCACTATCAGCTTCGGCACACGATCCGACATAAGGATCATTCATAAAGCACTAAATGGTTAAAGAAACTTATTGAGCACGGAATACTTATATGGACAAAATAAATTTTTCCCAAAAAATTAAAATTTCCACGAAAAAATATCATCCCAAGGATCAACTCACGAAGATCCGCTCCGGATCCGGCTCCGGAATACGGCTCGACCTACTATGATTATCCTAACTTATTTTCGAACATTGTATACAGCACATATCATCTGAAAATAAATTTTTAGCACCTCAATATATTTTTCTGAAAAAATCAATACCCAGGAATCCGCGATCCAGGAATCCGCGATCCTGGATCCCCGACTCCGACCTTTAGCTCGGCTCCGATTCGACATAAATGGTATTCAATACACTATATCGAAAATATAAGTATAGAAGCACGAATATTCTGACAAAATTTTTCCACAAAAATCTATTCCCGAAAAAAATTCACTACCCAGGATCCGGGCTCCGATACGACGAATCCGGACATTCGCTTCTGGGATTCAGAGACATAAAAGATTTCTAAACACATATATTGAACATATGACATCAGCAAAATGTACTTCATTGAAATAAACTTCTTCACCATAAAAAAAATAATTTCCACGAGAAAAAAAAATAAATACCCAAGATCCGGCTCCGGATAACGAGCCTCCGGATACGAACTAAATCGCGGAAACTAATCGGCTTCGGAATACCGGACTATGCCTTTCTCACTATTTTGACAATATGACTCAAGACACGTCTTCTGAAATAATAATTTACACTCCTAAAAAATATTTCTGAAAAATATTGTTACATAATCCGGACCGGCATCTAGACTTCGGCTTCGGCTCCGAAAAAAAATTTTAAGGTTTTGGCACTATTTGAAAATTGTTCGGCACGTCTTCTAAGACAATAAATTTATCACCAAAAAACATATTTCAATCCGAAAAAATATCTACACAGGATACCGCCAGGATCCGGCTACCGGTACCGGTTATAGACAGAGATTCTGTTCCGGATCCGACTAAGGTTCTGCACTATTCGATAATTATTCAGCATGTCTTCTGGCAATAATTTATTTACCTAAAAAAAATGGTTTTATGAACAAAAATCTAACTCTGGCTCCGGCTCCGGAACATCCGACACCGAAGCTCTGCTCTAATCGACTCCGCTCCTAATATCCGACTCCGATAAGACACCAAGGATTCTGCAACAATATTTAAGAAAATTTAGTACTTTTTCTGGCAATAATGTCTTTCAATCTAAAAATATATTTTTTGAGAAAAATGTATACCCAGAATTCTGGACAAATCCACCACGGCACCAGCACCAAGCTCCGGCTCCGGGACTTCAACGGGCTACTCGACCCCATTATATTGACTGAGCTAAAATCCGAAGAATGAGATGGGACGTTGGAATATGAAAAAAAATAAGATATTCTATAATTATAAATAACAATCTTTCTTTTTACTAACCAACACTAGGAATAAATACAATTTTGACATGAATTGAAAATTTTTAGTTCGACACCTCTCTAAATAAATTCAGTATAAAGCTAAAAAACCATTTAGATTTTGAAAAAATTTGTTATGATGATTTCAGAGAAAGGAAAAATTTATTACATATAATTCTTCAGATAATAAAAAAAAAAAAAGTGAAAATTTTGATTTGATGAAACATTTGGAATCTTCCTGCCCAGAATTTAACTTCGAAATAAAGCAGAAAAAAAAAGCTCCCAAAATTCAAAATAATTGCTGAAAGCCGCATCTTGCAAATTTAGAAGGCTAGAAGAAATGCCTTTTACACTGTCAACTCTATATATTTCTGAGATCAATTCATTATATTCATCAAATAATCTATAATGTAATTTTACTATGTAATATTTAAGAGGAATTTTAGGTGGAAGGTCTTTTAAGGTAAATTGTCTTTTCTTCAATCGTTTATCTTATTCATGCTCCAAAAGGAATTACACGGTCCCATTGCTTGTCAAATAATGACTTCTTCATCTTTCGTCTGACAAAAAGGATACCACAAGGAAGAGGATTCACTGAAACTGCACTGAACTATCTGGACTCCAAACCCAGATTTCTGCTTCGAATAATGTTAAAATATTCATTTTAAAGTCCACTATATATTTAGGACAAAAAAGCAAAAACTCTCAAGTTCTGAGCGGAACGATTTCTGAACTGCAGAATCAACAAAGATGTGTCAAGAAAAAATATTTATAATTTCTACCAGACAAAACATTGACTGTTCATACCAGAAATTTTTTTATTGTTCATTTGCTAAAGTCCCTTCTCTATTAAAAATCTCCTGCATAACAAGTCTTACTGAAATTGAATTATTTTATATTGTTGCCATAGTATGGGTGGATTAATAATGACATTGCGGAGTTCTCGAATTTGTTTCTCACTGGGACTAGCGGAGAAGAGAAGTTCAGGAGTTTACCGGCAAGCCATATATTACTAATGATAGTAATTAGTTTCAAAGCCTTAATCGAGCATATAAAGACACGTACAATCCCAACAAATTTGTACTCAATAATGAAATCTAAATGGGAACCACTTTCCAGCTTGAAGCTTAATAGAACTTCCAATTATATTTGAGAAAGGATACGTGACTGCTGTATATAGTCTCCCAATAATTGCTTATAAAGAATTTGCCTGATGAGAAAGTAGTTGAGGAGACAATCAACCCCTGACTACAGTATAAAGTAATGACTCACACATCTCTGTGTGCAATGTATAACGTCATACGGAAACTAAGTCTTACATAGTTAATTATCCAAGTTCATTCTGAAACAACTATTGCTTCTTCGCTTTGGCATTCAATAAAACAGTATCACATTTGCCAGCTCCTGTTTCTCATTCTCATTTCCCTTAAAATTTAATTTTCCATTCGTAACTGATCAATGCTCAGATGCGATATTTTATAAGCTAATAACTTACTCTAATTATTTCGAATTCTTTTTAAACGTCAATTCTTATTAGCTAAATATTGAACGATTTTTATCTACTGCTACGTTTTTAGTAATATTGTTTTATCTTCGTCCACATTACAAACCAAAAATAGCAAAATAATTCAAAATCCATATTACAAACCAAAAATGACAAACTTTAAATCACACAGCGTCCCTATAAGCAAATTTCTGAAGTTTATATTTTTAGCTTATCCGCTTCTTCTAGAACTATATTACGAATAATTTCCCTGTCTAAAGGGACTTCGAAACCATGTCTCCACACAGTGCTTTAAATCTTTGTCTTGCAAAAAATTCTAATGATCACATATCTTTAACAAATCATTATAATCAATTGTAATTTTAAAATTATATTCATTTGGACATAGACAGAACAAGTTATTTGACAAATTTAAATAAAAGTATCCAACTTGTAGTCCGAGTTTTTGAAAAATAAAAAGGATTATATCCTGAACAGCTTATTGCTATTCACCTTTCTTTTAAACAATTGCAGAAATGTCTGGATGAGAGCGTTTAAATGTCGCATTAATTTAAAGGATACAGTAGATGTATTGTGGGACCCCAATGAGTAACTGGTAGTTTGGTAAACTCTTTTAAGCATGATCGAACGACTGTTCCTATCAGGCTGTTGTTTAACTATTTCATATTGGCAAGTGTAAGTACTTTTATCTTCAGAGACGAGAAATATTCAAGCACATGAAGTATTTTCAAAGATTTTAGCTTTAAAGTTGACATGATTTTTCTTAAGGGATATTAAACTTAAGTAATTAAAGTTAATCATATATATGAGATTCCCCTCTTAAAAAATGGTGAATAAAATATAAAACACAAAATCAAATTTCTGGAAGAAAGGAGAAAATATATATCTATATAATATATATATATAAAATATATAAATAATGATAATATATATATATAATATATATATATAATATAATATATAAATATATAATAATATAAATAATATATATAAAAATATAATATAATATATATATATATATATATAACTAATTACATATATATAATAATATATATAATATAATAATAATATAAACATCTATAATATTTATTATATATAAACTATATAATATATATATATATATATATAATAATATATATATAGTTATATATATATTAAATATATATATATATATAATATATAATAGATATAATATAATATATATATATTATTATTATATATAATAACATATATAATATAATAATTTATATATCATATAATATAAATATATAAATATAAATATTATATAATAAACTATATAAATATATATAATATATATATTAATATATATATATATAATATATAATATATAATATAATATATAATATAATATATAAATATATATATATATATATTATTAATAGATAATATATATAAAAAAATATATATATAAAGTATAATATATATAATATATACCATAAAATAATAATAAATTATATATTATATAACTATACGTATATACATATAATATATATATACATATTCGAAAAAAAAAACTCAACAAATAACAAAAAAAGTTCCACAATCAACCATATTAAGAACAATCTCAAGAGGTTTGGAAGAGTGACTTATCTCAAATAAACTATATATATACATATATATACTATACATATATATATAGTATATATATATAATATAATATAATATATATATATAATATATATATATATATATATATATATATAACTATATATATAATAATATATATATACTATAATATTATATATATATATATATTAGGATGTGCCGAAATATGAGAAAAAGCCGAATTACACGAAAACCGAATATTCGGACTAAAAGTATATCTGTTACGTACTTCCTATGATTCGGCTAATTTGTCACTATGCTATTCGAATAAGTAGTTATTTTAAAGTTCGGTAAATATTTTTTAATGGAAAATTAAAAAAAGAAAACTTACACTGAGGTCAACAATAAAAGGTAAATTGTCATTGGATGGGACTTGTAAAGCAGAAATAATAGTAAATTCGGAGGTCATGATTTACAATAATATGGCTCAGGATTTAGCTGTATCAACACTTCCAGTTAATTAGATGACAATCAAAATGATACCCAATATCATGTGCGCACTACGTAGGCTGTATAGAACGATTAACCTAATCCGCATATATCTACGTAAGACAGCAGTTGACTCAGGTACAATATTCGGAAGCATGGATTAACTTTAAGTACGTCTACATGTCATTGGATGCCAATACCTTGAAGATGATAGTCTATACATCCAATCTGCAAATACCGTCGGAATGGATCCGTCATTGTTCACCCAGGACAGACCGGTGAAACTGAACGATCTTGTACTCGAGAGTTATGATTCGCCGAAGTATGTCCTTGAGCTGTTGGCTTCGAGATTTGCATGAACAACTGACTAGAGCGGATCATGACCACAACTGTTACATTTTAATCCGTAAACAGAGAAAGCAAGAGCCTGCGGAAGGACTCTTCGCTGTCAATGAGAATAACCTTGTGTTTTGCAGTGAGAATTTGCAGGACCTACTACTCTCCAACTGGAGACTCCTAGCAATACGATGCAAGAGATAACAAGTGAAGCGAAACAATGTTTATAAATGACACTTCCAAGAGCAGTGTAAAGTGTGTGTTGTTAATATGCTTCGGTTCCAGGTTCCAGTAGGGTACTCGGTCCGGATGAGAGAGGAGTATGCGCAAAAATCAAGACAGTTTGAAGAGGCTTCAATATCAAGGTAACATGGGATGGTAAATATGCGGCGACCTCAAAATGGTAAACATTATTATTTAAACCAGCACACAAGGTAATTCACCACAATATCCCTGTTCCTGTGCTTGGCAGCGAGCGGACAAAGGATCACTGGCACCAAAAAAGAGATTGGCACCGAGAGAACACCTGACGCCAAGGGACAAGGAACATCGATATCGAAGAACCACTTGTAAAGGAAGAAAAACATCATACTTAAACCTCAACTACACAAGAAAACTTGGATTTTGGAATGAAAACAAATTTGTAAAGCCCTGGATTACCATGATGAAGTGAACTGTGTCCGCAAATATAATATGACTCAAGCGTTTCCTGGTACTAGAAGTGACGTAGAGAGAAAAAAGCATAGGGATATTTGATAGACCACACAAATACAGAAACACTCCATCCGTGATGCTAGCCTAATTGCTACAACATTGACATGTGTTAGAGGAAAAGAGCACGTCGAATGCTTTTTCAGATGTAGCACAGAATTTATCTAGGGAACAGGAAAGCCGAGAACCATAACATTGTACAGGAACTGATAAACAGTTTTCATTCTACATGGATGATAATGTAGATAAGAAAATGAGTATAAAAAGTAAATGCGAACTACTTACAATTCTCACCTAAGAAAAAAAAATTTCCGGTAGCCTTGAACAGATGTCAGAATAGATGAAGCAGAAAAGTGAACGCTTCCATCAAGATCTAAAGTTTCATGAATAAGACGTTAAAAAGGCAAGATGGATATCAAATATAAAGATGCCAAACCGGACTATTCGTTGGAGCTTGAATGAGGGATATTCCAAAACGCTATGCACAAAGATAGATCCGTCACGAGAGAAAGTTACTACCATCGTTGTATGTTTACATTAAATAAAACCCATTCCTTCTATAACATTCATTGTTGTCCCTTATTACTCTTTATTCATAGTTGTATATTATTATGTTAAACTTAACAATCAAAGACATGTGTCATATCATTGCGATTTGTTTCTCCCCTTCAATATATCCAATATATATAATTAAGATATAATATAATTAATATATAGTATATATATATATAATAAATATAACAATAAATATAATATATAATATAATTATAATATAGTAACTATAATATATAAATAATATTATATATATATATATATATAATTATATAATATATATATACTATCACCAACAAGATACACCCCTCTTGAAAAAGGTAATTTTCAAAAAACTTTAACAAAAATCTGATGTATACCAACACAATACTACTACACGATATAGACGCAATCAGGTACTCCGAAACGATTAACATTTTTGAAACGATTGAATAAACGATCTATGCGAAACCCACATACCAAGGAAAATTTCATGCTTACCAGTGTATATATAAAAAGTAATAAAAACAAAAAGTAAAAAACTTATTTCTTTAAATTGAAAAACCATGAATACATATTAAAATAAATTAAATGAAAATTTGAAAAGATTTCGCTGAGTTAAAGATATTTAAACTTAAAACTTCATTTGAAATAAGCTCTAAGAGTAAAAATGGACAATTAATCATTAGCAGCTCTGCCCATTTCAGTGGAATAACATAATTCTTGTGGTTCATAAATAATTTCCTTCCTATTCATAAAATATTCTTTCACTTTACGACTAATGACGGTGAAGATGAAAAGGTATTATTAATTTCTAAGTTTATAATTCAAATTCCATAAAAAACTATTTATCAGATGTTTCAGATTGAAGGGAAATAATCATTGTACTTCCACATGCTCAATAGGCAACTTATTATTTGTTTAATTTCTGTGATGATAATTCCGTATGACAATCCATTTATTTTATGTACAATCATCACATTAAGCGATCAGAAGAATGGGACATTTCTTTTTTCGACTCTCACTTATCTTCTGTATGCGCATTATGATTAGATTGACCACAATTTTTAAAAAACAACCATAAAGAAGTGCAAAATGACCTTCAGCTAATCACATTTCCCAACACTAACGTGTAATCATTCAGTCAGCAGAGAAGAGGTCAGAAGCCTAAATTTTCAATCAATTTCTTCCATGACCTACAATATTATTTACTGATTCATCTGATTCATGTTGACAAATTAGATTCAATCTCATATCTCAGTAACTACCAACACACAAAGATATTTAATCACATAGAAGAAACTAATAGAAAAATCTTAAATTTTCTAATCATATTCTTAAGCTCTTCAACGAGGGTAATTATTCCACTGAAACCATTTTGACTTTTAATTAGCCTATATAATAAAAGAGAGTGTTATTGCTAAAGATAAATGTGAAGGGATCTACATTAGGGCGATGATTACATGTCACGTTTAAATGCTTGTATAGAATTAAAAACTGAATGTTGATCCAAAATGGCTCAAGATAATGGAATAAATGCCCCACTAGAAAAATCACTATGAACATAGGATCTGAACCCCCATTCTTCTCCGTAGTTGCCAAAAATAACCATTTGTCATCAAACAATCATTTAAGACATATTCATAATCTGTTCCAGCGTTGTAGAAACGTCTTGAATAATTTATGCATAGTTGACACGCTGCAATCGGGTAAAGTTTTAAGCTTATGCAGCTGCCGTTGACATGAATGGCTGAAACCATGAGAGGATAATGCTTCTGCAAAGTAAATAAATAGCTTTAACAGAACTTCTGACATAATATTGAATCGTGAATACATAGTTGCAACATGTGAATTAACATGAAATTAGATAGCAAGCCACACTCTCCCTATTATAACACAACATAACTATACGCATGTATCTAGTCCATTAATCCGTATCATAAAATGAATTTAATTTTAAATATTGAAAATGTCAAAGGTACCCTTATCACGAATCATCTCTTTTT
>JABUQX010025603.1:0-7500 GCA_015478945.1 Trachelipus rathkii
CTGAGAAATTTAGATACTAATGGTCTGTATAGGGGTTCAGGATAGTTCATAGATGATGATGTTATATTCGTATGAGTTGGCACTTAGAATGATGGTGTGCCAGTTCATAGTTCATGATGCTGGTTTCTCTTGGATAGATTGGTCACTTTGTAAGAGGGTTTTGATATGATACATACTGCATTAGCTGTGTGCTCTGATAAAGTTTTGGAAATGTGGGGATCCATTCAGTTTTGTATGTCCTGTTAGCTAGCTTTACTTTAATAAGTGGCGGAATTTTGTGAATGCTAGCAGATTATTCAACGTGAGGTAATGTTAAGTTTTGTTCGTTGTGACATTATATTCTTAGTCTTCAGCGTTTTGATATTTTTAGCCGATTATTGATGTGAAACTTTGTTACCCTTAACAAGTATATTCGTTGGTCTTGTATGATAAATATGGTAAAAGTTATAGATAAATGTTTGTAAATATTACGCTATGTTAAATTACAATACTCAATGATAATGTAAGAGATACGTTTGAAAAAAAGTGTGAACAGGTTACGTTCTGTAGGCAATGTTAGTTACTTTCTGCTTTCAAGTACGAGTAATGTTGACTATTTATTCGAGCGTGAGTTATGTTAGGTTTGTCGTTTGTACGTTATCACTTCTTAGAATCAGGTTATGATATGTTTAGCTTATTGATGCTAAAATTTGTTGGTTAAGCATATATTCGTCTGGTCGTTATAAGAACTTATTTTTTAATGTTTATGTTTATCCAAAATAGATCACTCGACATATGACGTGAATCGATAGATCAATAGATCATGGAAGTGGTGAGGAGGGTGGAAGTAGAGGGACGGATGGTTTGAATTTACTGATTTATTTTCTGATTTACAGCTTTAAAATCAGTAAACTATTACACTTTGCTATGATTATTTATTCAATAGAACTTGTTTTTTAGTTGTTGTTTAGTAAACCCTTTGTTATTTTTTATGTTATTGTTTTGGGTAAAACTTTGTTATGTTTGCAATTATTTGTGGGATTATGATATTTAGGTATGGTTTATGATGAATTTTTTGTTTAAAAATATTTAACTATGTTTTAATGTAAAAAAAACTGTTACGTTTAGCGGTTATATTATCCTCATTGGTATGTATGATAATTAGACAGGGTTATGCTAAATTTTTTTTAAATATTAAACATTTAATGTAAAATTAACATTGAATGTTTAGAGATATGTTTGAAAAGTGTGAATGGGTTTACCAGCTTGTACGCATGCTAGTCACTTAACTGTTGGTTAAGTATGGAAACTTTGTTAATGTTAGTAGTTTTATTATCCCGCGTAAGGTGTGTTAGGTTTGTCGTTGTCATTATATTCTTAGTTCTGGTGATACTAGGTTATTTTTTTATTAATGTGAAACAAAGTTACTTTAACTCATATTTTCGGTGGTTAGTGTTGATAAAAAACTTATTTTTGTGTTATGTTTATCCGAAATGACTCGAAATGTGACCTAAAACAATAGAACACAGGATCAAAAGGTCATGTAGGTGTGGGAGGGAGGGGAGGGGACGGATGGTTTTTGATTTACCTGATTTACTGATTTACTGATTAGTGGTTCGGTAAACTAATTACACTTTACTATGATATTTTCTGTACGGGAATTTTTTTTATGTCATGTCGGATAAAACTTTGTTTCGTAGAAGCTCTTTAGTGATTTAAGCTAACATACTTAAGTGTAAGGTTAGTGTATAAAGTCTTTGTTAAATATTTACTATGCTATGTAAAAGGAAACTTTGTTATCGTTAGGCATATATTGCGTTGATCTGTAAGTAATTAGACAAGGAATGGGTGATAAATTTTTTTGTTAAATATTAACATGTTCCAACGTAAAATTAACGTTAATATGTAGAGATATGCTTGAAAAAAGTATTAATAGGATACGTTTTTCATGCAATGTTTACTGTTGTACTGTTGTTAAGTGTGGGAATTTGTTAATGTTAACAGTTATTCATTGCGTAAGTTGTTGTTAGGTTTGTCGTGTACATTATTTTCTCTTAGTTCGGATATTTAGTTCAATCTATGATTGATGTGAAAACTTTATTACGTTAGCGTATATTCGTTGGTCATCAGTATGATAATTAGCCCATGTTATGATAAATTTTTGTTAAATATTATCATGTTAATGTAAAGTGTACATTGTTAATGTTAGGAGATTATTCTTGAAAAAGTGTGAAATAGGTTACGTTTTGTTTTGTTAATGTGTATTATTTACTCTTGTTAAGCTATGCAACTTTGTTAATGTTAACAGTTTTTATTCATGTTTAAGGTGTGTTAGGTTTTCGTTGTGGATTATATTTTTAGTGCCCGGATGATGCTATGTAAGCTTTATTATGTAAAAACTTTGTTACGATAGCCCATATATCCGTTGATCAGTATTGATAATTAGACAAGGCTATGATAAATTTTTGGTAAATATTACCATGTTAATGCATTGGTTACGTTTTTCATATGTTATGTTAGTTATTTTACTGTTGTTAAGTGTGGAACTTTGTTAATGCTATCAGTTTATTCGGGTATTAAGGTATATTAAGGTTTTTCGTTGTCATTATATTCCTAGTTTAGATGATGCTATGTTAGCTTTAATTAATGTGAAAACCTTATCCACGTTAGCGTAATACTCGTTGATCAGTGTATAAAGAAAGTTCTTAATTTTTACGTTCATGTTATGTTTATCCACAATGATACTCGATGTGTAACTTGAGACAATAGAATAATAGATCATAGATGTGGGAGGGTGGTGGGTGGAAGGGGGATAGTGTGGGTGGTTTGATTTACTGATTTATCGATTTACTGTTTTAGGATTTGTAATATGCAAATTTTTTAAATTATAAACATAAAAAGAAATTTTTTTTTTGAAAAAAAAATTTATTTTAAACAAAATAAAATAAAAATAAATAATAAAACAAAGTTATTTTGTTTATTTAAATATTTATATTTTTAAATAAACCAAATTAAAAAGAATAAAATTTGAAAAAATTAAGTTTAATATAAAGTAAATACAATAAACATATTGTATTTGTTAGGCGACTGATGTTTAAAACTTTATGTTTAGCATTGTATTCCGTAATTCAATTTGTTAATTAGGTTATGATATAAATAAATATCACACTATGTAATATTAAATTACCAAGTGTATGACCGTGAGTTTGTGAATAGAACATGTTGAGGATTGATAAGTTTGGCAGCTGAGTATCTGCATAAGATAATTTGACAACCCTGTATAACGTTAAGCATTTAATTGCATTGATTAAGTATGATAGATAGGTTAATGTTCATGAATAAATTTTTGTTAGGGGTTCTAAAAAAAAATTCTATGGCTAATTTTATAAAATATAAAGACATTAGGAAAAAAATAAAAAATGTTTTTTAATAAATTTTGGTATTTGATCCTGGACAAACAAAGAATCAACTGTATACTTAATGTTTCCGAAAAACGAACCAACAAGAATCTATAGGTAATTGCGTAATGTTTCGAAAAAGTGGGAGGAGTTTGAACAATATCTCGACATGTTTCTGATAGCTCTAGTGAAACAGGAACCATACATAAGCTCCGTATCTGTTCGTTCTGTATGCATTGTAAAGTTACTTTACTGTTGTTAAGGTAATGGAACTATTGTTTTTGTATAGCAGTTTATTCAAGGCGTAATGGTATGTTAGGTTGGTCAATGTTGCTTTATATTTCTTAAGTTCAGGATATGAATGTTAGCTTTATTGATTGTATATAACTTTGTTACCTCAGCATATATTCGTTGGCCAGTAGAATAATTAGGTTAAGTTATGTTTCTTTAATAAACTTGTAAACATAGTTGATGTTAAAATAAAAACTTGTTTTATGCTAGAGATATGTTTTGAAAAAAACGTTGTGAATGAGGATACTTCTGTATGCCAATGTAGTTAGTTTACTATTTTTAAGTAATGAAGACTTTGTTTAATTTCTTAAGCTGTTATTTATTCGTGTGTTAAAGAGTGTTTAGGGTTTCTTGGGTGAACATTATAGTTGCACATTAGTTCAGGTATATGTTAGCTTTATGAATGAGAAAACGTTTGTTACGTTAGCATATATTCGTTTGGCAGTATGATAATTTAGGTTACGGTTATAAATAAATTTTTGTCTAAATGTTTTTGCTATGTTTAATGTAAAAAACTGTTATGTTGGCCATATTGTTTGAAAAAAAAGTGGGAATCTAGTAGGGTACGGTCTGTATTGCAACGTCAGTTACTTTTCCTGTTTGTTAAGTAGGTGTTTCTTTGTTTAAATGTTGAATGTTTATTCGTGTTTAAGGTATGTTAGGTTTGATGTTATACATTATGTTCTTACCTAAAGTTATGTTGTGTTAGCTTTATTTATGGAAAACTTGTTATGGGGTCAACATCATATTCGCAGAGTTTAGTAATAAAAAGAATCATATTTTTATGCTATGTTTATTCCCAAAGATGATATCTCGTTCATAGAAATCAATAGAAAGGTAATAAATCGTTAGAGTGACAGATAATATAGCATAAGCGAAAGAAGATCAGGGTTGGGACGGGGAGGGGGAGGGATGTGAGGCTTGATTTACTGATTCGTGTTTTGCTGCTTTAGTGTATGTAAATAATGTAAATTTTTTACGTTAACAACATAAAAAGAATAAAGTTTTAGTAAAAACAAAGTTTTGAAGAAATAAAATTAAAAATAAATAAGTTTTTTTTAAAAAAACAGAAAGTTTTAAAGAAATAAAATTAAAATAAATAAAAGTTTTTTAAAAACAAAAAGTTTTAAAGAAAATGAAAATTAAACTAAGTAAAGTTTTTATTAAAAATCAACAATTGTTTTATTCAAGATCAGATGAAATTTTTATGCAGCTCCACATAAGGTAAATAATAACAGACATAGCGCGAACTGATTTGTTAAATGAATATTTACCGCATCAGCTTCGTACCTGGTTGTTCTGTATGCATTGTTAGTTACTTTACTGTTGTTAAGTATGGAACTTTGTTATTGCTAGCAGTTTTTTCGAACGTAAGGTATGTTAGGTTTCCTCATTACTTATAGGGGACGCTTTTGCTTTTTGTGTTCCTAGTTCTATTGAAAACCCTTTGTTATCGTCAGCCATATTTCATTGATCAGTATGAACAATTAGACAAGGTTATGATAAATTTTTTTTAAATATTACTATGTTAATGTAAAAATATCCATGACATGTTAGGAAAAGTGGGAGAAGGTACGTTTCTGCGCTCAATGTTGTTACTTTTACTGTTGTTTAAGTGTGGAAACTTTGTAACGTTAGAGTATATTCGTGTTTAAGGTGTGTAGGTTTGTCGTTGTACATATTATATTCTTAGTTTCAGATGATGCTACGGTAATTTTAATAATGTGAAAACTTGTGTCGACGTAGCCTATATTCGTTGATCAGTATGATAATTAGACAAGGTTATGATAAATTTTTGTTAAAATATTACCATGTAAATGTAAAATTAACATATGCCCTAAGTAGATATATGCTTGACAAAGTATGCATAGGTTACGTTTTATGTATGGCTATGTTAGTTACTTTTACTGTTGTTAGGTATGGAACTTTGTTAATGTTAGCAAATTATTCGTGTTTAAAGCGTGTAAGGTTTGTCGTTGTACATTATATTCTTAGTTCTGATTATGACATGGTAGCATTATTGATTGAAAAACATTGTCGCATTAAGCCATATATCGTTAGTCAGTATGATTTAATTAGGTTAGGTTAATGATAAAATTTTTTTGTTAATGTTACTTTTTGAAACAGTCCAAAGTAATTTAGACATATGTTTAAGAAAGTTCTGAATAGCTTACGTTTTTGTAATGCTATGTAGTTACTTTACTGTTGTTATGTGTGGGAAACTTTGTTAATGTAACAGTTTTTTTCATTTAAAAGGTAATGTTATGTTTTGTCCGTTGTACATTATATTCGTTAGTCAATTGATGCAATGTTTGCGTTTATTGATGTGGAAACTTTTTTACGTTTAGCCTATATTCATTGATCAGTATGATAATTAGACAAGGTTATGATGAAATTTAGTTAAGTATTACTATGTTAATGTAAAAATATCCATGATATGTTAGATAAAGTGTGAGTAGGTTACGTTATGCACTCAATGTTAGTTACTTTAATGTTGTTAAGTATGGAACTTTGTTAATATTAACAGTTTATTCGTGCTTAAAGCGTGTTAGGTTTGTCGTTGTACATTATATTCTTATTTCAGATTATGACATGTTAGCATTATTGATGTGAAAACTTTGGTTCATTAGCATATATTCATTGGTCAGTATAAAAGAACTTATTTCTATGTTATGCTTATCTAAAATGACACTCAAAATATGACTTGAACCAATAGATCAATAGATCGATAGATCAATAACTCAACAGATCAGGGCTTGGAGGGGAGGGGGGATGTGTAATTGATTTTACTGATTTACTGCTTTTGGGGAATGTAAAAACTTAATTTTTTTAATTTATAATCATAAAAAGAATAAAAAATGTCTAATTTTTTTATTTTTTTATTTTTTTAAATTTTTGTATTTATTTATTTATTTATTTATTTATTTATTTATTTATTTATTTATTTATTGTTTTATTTATTTATTTATTTATTTATTTATTTATTTATTTATTTACGAACTTGCAACCCTCGTATTCGAGTTCTACGTCCTTATAAAAATATATATTTCGATACTAATATGGGACTAGACGACTATTTAATAATTCGGCACTGCACCGGTGCCAGCACCGGAGACAAAGCCTATGCAGATGTCAACTCCGGCTCTTCTTACTCAGACTCATTCTCCACTCTTTCTTTCTCAGCCGCCTAATCCGTCTCCTTTCTCCACTTCTCTTATGCATTCTGTTCATTTTTAGGGGGTACCCCCAACACTAGGGGTTCCCCGACACCCTTTACGACTTTGAAACCATCATAATCGAGATCTAGAGGTTCAGTAACATATATAAAGACACCAATATTTTAAAATTACATAAATATTTAATAACTCGGCACCGCACCGGAGCCAGCACCGGTGCACCCGTCAACTCCTACTCCTCTGAGTTAGACTCCTTCTCCACTCTTTCCTTCCTTATTCATCCTTCATCCTTCTTCCTTCATCCTTCGGTTTCTGTTTTGCACTCAGTGCTTTTTTTCAGGTGGGGCCCCCCTCTGTGGGGGGTTCTAGACATCCTAAACGGATTTATAACCATCATATTCGAGATCTACTGGTTCGATAACCTATATAAGGTTGCTAATATTATTGTTATACGAATGTTTATTAACTCGGCACCGCATCGGCTCCAGCAATAGTGACGATGCCAACTCCTCAGATTCCGATACCAACTCCTTCTAGAAATTTAACTCTGAATTCTCTACCTAAATTCCAGCCTTCTACGAACATGTAGATTTTTTAGGGGGTGTGGGGCCCCTCTTCGGGGGGTCCACAGGGACGTAACCTCGATTATGACGAGG